>APFE031047537.1:0-86924 GCA_000404065.3 Pinus taeda | reverse complement strand
GATCCATTATGTATTTTCCAGTCATTTATACTTGTATACTTAGTGGATCCACTTGTACTTGATATGCGGACATGCTTTGCTTTCTCTGAGCATGGGTATGCTCGCCTCAGACAGTGTTTCTTTCTGATCTCCTTTTGTGGCTTGGCAGGCTGAATTCTGGTGAAGTCCTCCTCGGTTTTTGACATATTTTCTTTCCATGTACTTGCTTAATACATTTCGGCCATCATGTACCCCTTCTAACCTTATATATTAGTGGGCATCTGTTATAGCTCCAAATCTCACTATTATGGTTTGTGATGCTGCACTCATGGCCTAGGGCAACCCCTCCTTCCAGACCTGGTCCAAAATTTAAAAAATACTGTTTTATCCCTTATACGCGACATTGTCCTGAGTTAAACACATGTATACGTGGGTAGGCATATACCCAACCCGCGTATATGTATTAAAACACTTAAAAAAATATATAACTCCTCAATTTCGGGCGGAGATCGCGGGTTTTACCTGCTGATCACGTGTTAGTGCCTATGGCCCAACTGTTCCCAACCAACTCCCAACTAAAAAACTACTTTGGGAGAGGTATAAAAAGACCTCAAAGGGAAGGCCTAAGGGGGAAGAGAAGAGAGAGAAAGGTTATTATACTGAGATTTTTCCCCTAACCAGGTCTGAAGACCCTTGTACCTTCTGCACTTCCCCCATTTGTATAGGAAACCCTTGTTTCCTTGTGTGTTGATGTTCATCCAATAGTTATGGCATCATGGAGTGAGTCATGGAAGGAGATATGCTAAAGGCTTGAGCCTGGATGAATCCGGAAGGAAGCTTTGCTTGGAGCCTGTGAAAGGTTACTCAGGTGATATTATTCCTTTTGTACATTCTATTTGTCTATAATAAAGAAACACGTCTTAGTTCCTGATATAAGTCTTCTTTATGTTTATGATATTCATGTTGGAATTCATATGTGAATGGTTGTTTAAAGTTCATAACTAACTACCTTCCTTTATAACATGAAGATGATTTCTTTATAAGTCTTTGTCCATATGCTGTTGTGTTCTCTGGAATTGGTTGTTTTGCAGGACAAAGGAGCGAAAGGGACTTGAAGAAGGGTTTGGACCCTAAAGGACCTTCTCAAATGTAGGACCTAAGGTACACCCCTCTTACTATAGAATTTGCTTATAATAGCATAATGGCTGTGTGAATGTGTGTTTCTCTTTATAGATAACTTTCAGTCTGTTAGGGTTTCCACCCAAAATCCCTAGGGGAGCATTTCCCTCAATAGAAACACACATTCTGCACAGCCATGATGCTAATATAAACAAACTCTACAATGAGATGCATACCTGGGGGTCGTTCGTTCGGGAAGATCTAGCTAGGGTCCAAACCCTCTTGGAGTTCCTTTTGCTCCTTCAACCTACAAAACAATCAATTCAAGAAAGTACAACAGTATATGGACTAAACATCATAAAGAAATCATCTTCATAGTATATTGAAAGGTAGTTAGTTATGCAATTAAAACAACCATTCACATATGAATCATAACATTGATATCATAAACATGAAGAAGATTTATATCAGGAACAAAGACAAGTGTTTCTTTTATTATAGATAACTAAAGTACGGAAAGGAATGATTTCACCTAAGTTGTCCTTTCACAGGCTCCAGTGGAACCGTCCTCCGGATTCATCCAGTCTCAAGCCTTCAACAAACTCCTTCCATGACTTACTCCATGATATCTCAAGTAGTAGAAAGACATCATCACACAAGGAAACAAGGATTTCCTGTAAATGGGGGAAGTGCAGGAAGCACTAGGATCTTCAGACCTAGTTAGGGAAAATCTCAGCAGAGTGATCTTTCTCTCTCTTCTCTCCTCCCTTAGGCCTTCCCATTGAAGCCCTTTTATACTTCTCCCAAAGTAGTTTTTTAGTTGAAAATTTGTTAGGAACAATTGAGCCACCAACATTAATAGGTAATTAATAGGTTAAACCTGTGATCTCCGCCTGAAATTAAGGAGATCTATTTTTTTAAGTGTTTTAAGACATATACGCAGGTTGGGTATACACAGACCCGCATACACATGCATTTAGCTCAGGGCAATGTCGTGTATAGGGAGTAAAACACTGTTTTTTAAATTTTGGACCAGGTCTGGAAGGAGGGGTAGCGCTAGGCCATAAGTGCAACATTACAAACCTCAAGAGTGAGATTTGGAGCTGTAACACTGTTTGATTCTTCGCTTCATTCTAGCCTTATACCCTAGAAGCTCCTTTGTGTTGAGTTGTACTACTTCATTGCATTTTGACCATTTGCACCTTTTGGCCTTACGCCGACTTCACTTGGACTCGTGTTTAAGCCAAATTTTGACCATGACGACTGCAAAATCAAACTTGCATACCTTTGCCTTCTGCAACTTGACGCACCTTGACCCATGGAAGGAACACACCTTTGAGTGTATTTGACCAGTTTTTGCCTCCCTACATTGAGCATAGGATTGTTTGAATCCCAGGAGCTAGATCATTTGCTTCACCAACACTTGTTCTTTCCACTCTACTATAGCATTCTTTTGTTCTTTTTCCAGATTAAAAGAAAAAGACAAAAAAATTATATATTCCAAAAGGAGTGGGAATGGGACAATATTTCCATTTATTATTGGCAGCTAGAGTTAGTCGTGTCACCCTTGAACAAATCACTCAAAACAAAGTCTCCTCCATTTGGTGGGATTTAGTTTGACTTACGTATGCCTTAAACTTGTTATTGAGTCAATTCTCCCACGATTGGTTATCTCTTCCAATCATTTGGAGGGTTCGTTCGTACCTCCTGCATGACGAACTTATACAGAGTCATCATATGCTACCACATAGTCACATTGAGTCATGCTTTTGTTGAAGGGAAGTTAGCCTAAGTCTGCCTCTTTGCGGTGTCTCTTGACTCATTTTTTAGTCGGAAATCCTTGGTTGTTAGTATCATGTCTATCATCACATCAGATATATTGGTCCTTTACTCGTGCTGGTTTGAGAAGGTTCCCTTTTACTTCTTGTTGGCGGGTCTTCTCCCTATCGACAACGACATGTTGCTTTGAGGACAGGCCTAGAGCTGCACCTTGGCCCTATTTTCATTATTGATAGGTCACCTTGTGCTCAGCATCGATCAGTATCATGGGTCTTTGACTGAGTGGTTTCCCTTGTGTTCAACATCAGCTTACATTATCACACATTGAGATTTGTGCAGCACCTTGGTTTCCATTTGACCCTATTGGTGGATACCTCACCTCTGTGTCAGCTTTCATTATTGGTTGGTTTAGAGGGTTTCTGTCATGCGCTAGCCACATCTTGTGTACGCCAGAAACATGCTTTGGTGGGGTTACTACGTCTTTTTCATCCCATTCCTTCTGCATTGGCCTATGGGTTACACTCGCACTAGATTGATGAAGTATGCCTTAATGCCTTCCTTCTATCATATCTTTCCCTATCGACTACAACTTATTGTTCTGAGGCAAAGATATAGAGTCCATTTGGCAGTACCTTGGGGTTTGCAGTCATTAGTGGTAGATCCTTCACCATCGACAGTGGGAAACCATCATTGTCTCCTGATTGATAGATTCTTACAGGTGTTCGACTTCATCTCATCTATTCACACTTGTTAGATTGTACTGGGTACCATGACGCTCATTATCATTATCAGTGGGTAGTCTCGCGTTTGTTAACGGTATACAGTAATGACCGGTAATCAAAAAATTTCTCACATGGTCGACTTCAGATCATTTATTCCCATGCTATAGAAATGTACCACGGTGGTCGGTGAAGACCTCAGGTTGTATCAGCATTCATTGGTTCTCTTGGTAGTTGCTCATGTTGTTGCTAGTTGATACCACTCCACCTTATATGTTGCAGTCATTCATGGTGACATTTTATATGCTGGCACCTGAGTTTGTAGTGTAGTACAATCTTATTCCATCATTAGGGAAAATTTTAAGAACCCCCCCTAAATTTACATGTATAATAAACGGGCGAATCTCCATGGTATATAGGAAAAATGGAAGGCGATTTTATCAATAATATGATATGTATATATACGTTTTTGGTGAATCTCTCACCAGGCATGGCGAATATTTTACTCAATTATAAAATCTTGTGTTTATTGAATACACAAATGAAATCATTGCATTTCTTTAAAATATATTTTGAAATCAAATTACCGAAATTACATATCAATAATCTAGTGGGTGTAAGATAAAATTCACCCGTGCCATTCACAGAAAGCATGAGAAAAAACCTAATACTATATATAAAACCAAGAAAATTCAAATTCCACTTCTAGGGACCTCCTAACCACCCTGCCAATACACAAGTATGCTCCCATTTGCAATTAGAAAAATTAACCAAATTACAATCTGTTTACTCCAGCATATGTTGGAAAGTTATAGAAGGATGACTAGTGCAATCAATCCATTCCTTTTAGCCCTGGATTTGTTTCAGTTTAAAACAGAAGTATACAATATACTTGTCCAATGTCTATGCTTTAACCATTCACCTTAAGATGTTTTTACAATATAATTTCCTAAGTCTATTTAATATCTTCATTATCATAAAAACCAACCTATATATCCCTCTGAGGACTCGATAGACCCAGAATTAAGATGGATCTAAGATGATAGAATTTCCCCTTTAAATAGTCTATGCTCAAATGAATACCATAGTATTATCAATACCATGGGTTATCATAAACTGGTAGACCCAGAATTAAGATGGATCTAAGATGATAGAATTTCCCCTTTAAATAGTCTATGCTCAAATGAATAACATGGTATTATCAATACCATGGGTTATCATAAACCTGGAGCTTAAAAATTACTATTAGTAATTTATAAAAATTAATAAAATTAATAGTTGATTTTTATTTTAACCAAGCTAAAATGTTTAACATACATTAAATTACAACATCCATTTTTACTCTTGATCGGATCAAATATTTTTTCACTCTATGCTAGTTTTCATATCCCGATATTTGATACCTATTGGGGGGTAGTAGATCAGAGTAAAGATGGATCTATTCTGGTTTAATTCCCCCATTTAAATAGGCTACATTCCAAGTGAATACCATGGGTCAATACCATGCGCCATTTTGGTGAATACCATGGGTCAATACCATGTGCCATTTTTATTTTTATTAATGCTAATATTAGGGTTAATAATGTTTTTTTGCATGGTATTAATAATAATCTAACCCATGGTACTTTGCCCATAGTATTTTTCCCATAGGTTTCACCTAAAAATAACACATTTTTTGAGTGTTTGTAAATATAATGTGACTTATGGAGTAAATATAAAAAATGTTTTACTTGTTTACCATACCTCTCGTTTATTTAGATTTTTATTAATTTACCATTCCTCTTTTACAAATATGGTATTTGGCCACTAGGATTCACTTAATTAAATAAAACCTCTTTTTTTAGCCTTCATAAATAGAAAAAAGGTTATGGACTAAATATAAAAAGAGGTTTTAATTATTTACCATAGGTCTAGTTTATTTATATTTTTTTTATTTACCATACTTTTTGAGTAAGTATAAAAAATGTTTTATTTATTTACCATACCTCCACTTTATTTATATTTTTATTTGCTTACACTCTTGCATGTATATAAGGTTACTTATGGAGTAAATATAAAAAAATGTTTTATTTATTTACCATACCTCCACTTTATTTATATTTTTATTTATTTACCATACCTCTTTTATAAATATGGTATTTGGCCCAAAGGATTCACTTAAAAAAAACCTATTCTTGAAAATGGGCGAATGGAAGGTTGTAACTCCTAATTTCAAGGGCTAAATTTACCTTTTTTACCCTCTCCCTTAAAATAAGGTGGGCTATTTGAGGTGATTTGTAAAAATGTACTATGATACAAAATATTCGCTCACTAAAAATTTAAAACCCCTTAATTTCGCCAAAGGGCGAACATTCGCCCCTAAAATTTTCCATGCTGAATAGTGGAAAATTGAAGTCTAGAAGACAACCGACCTGGGATTCCCTCTGGTATCAAGTTTTTGGACAGAGAAAGGGAATTTATTAGACTGGTAGTAAAGAAAAAGATGATACAAGATTGTGGAATATTTAAAGACTCTCTCACTCTCTAATCTCATGAATTGGTCATGTATGTTGTCTGCAATGAATGTATTATAGTCAAATTTAGTTGTAGGAGGTTGACGGGGGTAAAAATAGTCATGAAGGCTAAGGTCAACTTATCTACATACTCACTAGTAGTAAAACCCAAAATGCAAGAAATCATGGGAATGATATCCTGGCCCAGATTTGCAAAGAAGCTTGACATATAAGGAGGGGGTTCTTTGGGCTTGTATTTTTCCTCCATGAAAGTCTGACAAACTTGGTTGATTTCAGAATTGGATAGCTTGGTAGATTTCTCAAGTAATTTTTCAATGGAAAGGGGAGTGAGGTTCTGGGGAGCCGGGGATGTGGAGCAGAGTATTCCTCATATTTATGCATTCGTGGACAATAGAGAAGTAGAGCACTAGACATCTATCATTAAGATGGATGGTAAGCTTTGTGATCAAGTTATTTATATTTTGATTGACCCAAATACTAATTATAGCTATGTTAGGCTTGACTTGGTGGATAAGTGTGGGTTGAGTAAGGAATTGCATGCAGAATATTGGTCAGTGCAGTTGGCTATAGGTACAAAGAAGTGAGTTCATTATTGGGTAAGATCTTGTGCATTTGATTTGAATTGTACGCCTACCGCTACACATCTGAATGTATTACCATTGGGATCATACAATATGTTGTTGGGCATGGATTGGTTGTATCTTCATGGAACCAAAATGGATTTTTATGACAAATCCATTGAGTGTGTTGATGAAAATGGAGAACCAAGAGCCTTGTAAGGTAAGAAGAAAGCCACATTAGTTAGGATGCAGGAAAAACATAGTCGTAGGAAAAAGCATATGTTATGTTAGAAAATTATATATT
This sequence comes from Pinus taeda, assembly GCA_000404065.3. NCBI lineage: Eukaryota > Viridiplantae > Streptophyta > Pinopsida > Pinales > Pinaceae > Pinus > Pinus taeda. The sequence continues at coordinate 79,951 of APFE031047537.1, read as the reverse complement.
ACATAGAAATGGAACACATAAAATATATTGTAGAAGTATAAACACAGAAAACACATAAAACAAGAGAGACATAGATATACGTGGTTCACACAATTTGGGCTATGTCCACGGAGAAACATACAGTCCTTCCTTTCATATTATCTGGAAAAATGAAGGGATACAACCTACAACAGATCCGTTGTAATTCCCTCTTCGCTCTCACATAATCTCCTCTCTCTTTCTCACTCAGAATACAAAGCTACATAGACGCAATACAATTCCCTCGTATATATCAAGGGGTTCCCTTCTAGGGAAAAAAACCATAAATTAAACATAACTTCTACCATTAGATCTCTATCTAATGAACGACTGAGATTGACTACGAAATAACAACATTTTACAAGGCAATTTTATATCTATTTTTAGCTTCAAGGGCGTTGCCCCCCCCGAAACCCCTTTGCAACGCAAATATTATGGGCGACGTTGCCTCCAAATTACGAACTGGGGTCCAATGTGGTGATACTTATGAATAAAGAAGATAATCAGGCTCCACACCCAACAATCTCCCACTCGGATACTGATTATAGCAACTCCACCGCTGCTTCATTTGCTGGAAAATGACTCCACTTTGGACCTAGTTTTTTCTCATATTCGAAATCATACTTGAAGACCAATTGAAACTAAGTAGAATCTCAGTTTCTCCTTGCCGACAACTTTTGTTAACATGTCTACAGGATTCTGGCTAGTGTGTATATTTTCTAGCTTCAACTGTCCATCTTCCAACACCGATCGTATGAAATGGTACTTGAGATGTATATGTTTAGTCTTAGAATGAAATGCAGAGTTCTTTACAAGATGTATGGCACTCTGGTTTTCACTGTATAACCTACCCAACTCTTGCTTCTTACCCAATTCATCCAGAAACCTTTGTAACCAAATCATTGCTTTACTAGCCTCTGTAGTAGTAACATACTCTCCTTCCATTATTGAGAGTAGAACAACACTTTGCAGTTTTGAAACCCAACTGAGATTTGTTCCACCTATAGTAAACACATACCCTGTGGTGCTCCTCTTGTTATCTCTATCACCCACCATATCTAAATCAACATATCCCTGTAGAGAAATTCCTGAACGACCAAAGCATAATTATTAATTTGTGATACCTCTCAAATACCTAAGAATCCAGTTCACCGCCATCCAATGTTCTTTCCCTGGATTGTTCATGTACCTACTTACAACTCCTACTTCATGTGCAATATCAGGCGTTGTGCAAACCATTGCATACATGAAGCGTTCACCTACTGATGCATATGGAAGTTTAGACATATAAGCCATTTCTTCCTGAGTCTTGGGACACACCTCCTTACTTAGTTAGAAATGGATATCCAAAGGTATGCTAACTAGTTTTTCATTCTGCATATTAAACCTTTTCAACACCTTTTGTATGTAGTTACTCTAAGACAATGTTAATTTGCGATTCTTCCTATCTCTAGTTATTCTCATACCAAGGATTTGTTTTGCAGCACCCAAATCCTTCATTGAAAATGAGTTTTCCAATTTTATTTTGAGCACATTTATTTCCTCCATGTTAGAACCTGAAACAAGCATTTCATCTACATACAATAACAATATAATATAGTTGCCATCATTTTCCTTTTGAGATAAACACAATGATTAGATTTACATCTAGTATAGCCTTGTTTAGACATAAACCTATCAAATTTTAGATACCACTACCTTGGAGCTTGTTTTAAGCCAGACAAGCTCTTCTTCAACCTGCACACTAGTTTCTCCTTCCCTTTTACCTCATATCCTTGTGGTTGTTTCATATATATCTCTTCCCCCAAATCACCATGGAGAAAGCGTGTCTTTACATATAACTGCTCAAGATGCAAATCTTCAGCTGCTACTAGACTTAAAATAGTTCTTATTGAACTCATATTAAAAATAGGAGAAAATATCTCATCAAAGTCTATACCCTTTCTCTATGCAAACCCCTTCACCACAAGTCTAGATTTATACCTTTTTCTACCTCCATTTTCTTCCTTCAACCTGTAAACCCATTTATTTTGCAATGTTGTTTTACCTGCAGGTAACTTGACTAAATCCCATGTGTGGTTATGTGCTAAGGAGTCCATCTCTTCTTTCATGGCTTGCTCCCACTTCTTCATGGTTTCTACTTGCACTGCTTCTTCATAATATTTTTGTTTACTAGAATCAGTCAACAATACATAATATAATGAAGGAGAGTATTGTTTAGGGGGTCTACTTATCCTGGTATATCTTCTAACTCCACTTTTAGGTGTTTGAGGTGCTTGTTGTTGTTGTGGTTGTTGTTGTTTTTCTAGTTGTTGATCATTATGAATTTTCAGGCACCATCACTTTTTCTATGATCTCATCAAGCACTATGTATTCTCTGTTTTATTTTTCTTGTTTCTTTTCTTGTAGCTGATCCTTATACAAAACCTTTTCATTGAATATGACATTTCTGCTTCTAATGATTTTGTGTTTTTCATGATCATAAAACTGATAACCAAAATCATTAACACCATATCGAATAAAGGTACATTACTTTGATTTTTCCTCAAGCTTTGTTCTATTTTCTTTGTTAATGTGGACAAAGGCTTCATAACCAAAAGAATTTAAAAATGAGTGGTTTACCCTTTCACTTGTCCATGCCTCCTCTGGAATGATACCACCAAGGAACTTCAAGGCCCTCTATTTATTAGATAAACAGAAGTATCTACAACATCTGCCTAAAATTGTAAAGACAATCCTGCATACAATCTCATGCACCTTGGACGCTCCATGATTGTCATGTTCATCCTTTCTGACATACCATTTTCTTGTGGTGTTCCTTGAATTGTCTTCTCTCTGAAAATTCCATTCTCTGAAAAATACCTATCAAACTCTTTTCTGCAATATTCACCTCCATTGTTTGATCTGAGACACTTCAACCTTTTTCCTATCTCATTTTCAACCAAAGCTTTCCATTTCTTAAAAGTATCAAATACATCAGATTTATTTTGAATACAATAAATCCACGTTTTTTCATGTTGCATCATCAATAAAAGTAACATAATAATGAGATCCACCAAGAGTTGATACCTGAGTGGGTCCCCATATATCTGTATGCACAAGGTATAATTTTTTGCTCTTCTTTTCTTTCCCAACTCTAATGAATCTGACTCGCTTATGTTTTCCATAAACATGATTCTCACAAAATTTTAAATCAACATGCTTCAAACCTAGAAACAAATTTATGGAGTGAAGAATATGCATCCCCTTCTCCCTCATGTGCCCAAACATATGATGCCACAATGGCGTATCTGCTCTTGTAGAGGTTAAAGCATTAACATAATTAGAAATACCATTGCATAAATAAAATGTACCAACCTTTTCTCCTTTTGCTATTACCAGGGCTCCTTTGGTGACCTTCCATGTTTTATCTGTAAAAGTAGTTACACAACCTTCACCTCCCAACTTCCCTATTGAAATTAGAATTTTCTTATGATCTGGAACATGCCTTACCTCCTTCAATAACTGTTTATTTCAATTTTGTTATTTTATGAAAATTGTACCCATTCTAATGATTTTATAGGGTTTATCATCACCCAATCGAACCTGTCCAAAATCTCCTTTAACATAATCATGAAAATGTTTCCTATCAGGTGTGGCATGGAATGAGGCCCCTAAATCTACCACCCAGACATCAATGATATTTTATAATGAAAGAATCAAAGCATCTTGCAAGATATCATCTGTCACATTCGCTTGATGATTGTTTTCTTGTTGCGCATCTCCTTCTTTTCCCTTCCAAGACTTGCAGTCTTTCTTCATGTGTCCTTTCTTCCCACATTTCCAACACACAATCCTTGATTTGGACTTGGATCTACCTTTCCTTGACTTACTATGATATCATGGACTCTTTCCTCTTTCCATTTTTCTTCCCCTAGTCTCTACAGTCAAATCATTACCTGATGTCTCATCGGATCTTTTCCTCGCTAAGGATTTCACCCAAAACATCATCAAACTTTAAAGTACTAGATCCAGAGACAGAGTTACTAATGGCCATAACTAAACCATTCCAAATTTCTGGCAATGAGCATAGAAATAACATTGCCCTAACTTCCTAATCAAAAGATACCCCTATAGAACTTAACTAACTCGTAACTGTATTAAATTCATTTAAATGATCAGCAACAAATCCACCTTCTGACATCTTCATATTAAATAAATGCTTCATAAGAAATACCTTATTTTAGATCAAGGTTTTTTCATATATATTGGCCAATGCCTTCATTAAACTCTTTGTTGTCATTTCCTTTGAAATATTAAAGGCTACCGATGCCGCTAGGCATAGCCGTATTGTTCCAAGTGCCATTCTATCGAGAATGTTGCATTCTATGTCTATCATAGTCATCAGCTTCTTTGTCTTTCCGCTCAATGGTAGGTATAGATCTTTCTAGTACAAATAATCTTCCATCTGCATCTTCAAGGGATGGTAGCTTTGTCCGTTAAATTTTTTGACCCTAAACCTACCATCTTCTGCCATTACTCCCACTCAAACCAGGAACCCTTTTCTCCTGCAATTTTATCAGCCAAATAAACCTTCACCTCTAATACCAATTGTTAGAAAATTATATATTACAGAGAAATGGAACACATAAAATATATTGCAGAAATATAAACACAAAAAACACGTAAAACAAGAGAGACACATATATACGTGGTTCACCCAATTTGGGCTACGTCCACGGAGGAACAATGATTCCTTCCTTTTATATTATCCAGCAAAATGAAGAGATACAACCTACAGTAGATCCGTTGTAATTCCCTCTTCACTCTCACACAATCTCCTCTCTCTTTCTCACTCAGAATACAGATCTACATAGACGCAACACAATTCCCTCATATATAGAAAGGGGTTACCTTCTAGGGAAAAAAAAACCCTAAATTAAACATAATTTCTACCATTAGATCTCTGCCTAATGAACAACCCAGATTGACTACGAAATTATAACATTTTACAAGGCAATTTTCATCTATTTTTATCCACCCCCCGGGACCCCCCTTGTAGTGCAAATATTACGGGCGCATTGCCACTACATTATGAACTAGGGTCCAATGCAGTCATACCTCTGAATAAAGAAGATAATTAGGCTCCACACCAATCATGTTATTTGTAGTGCACATTTCTAATGATAAGGGTAAGGAGGTTGAGGACACAAATGTGTTGAGCTGGTACCCAGTTCTGTAGCAGTTTCAGGATATATTTCTAACGACATGTTGTGCTATTCAAGAACACCCCCATTTATTGTTTTAATAATTAATATTGTATTAATAAATGGGGACCCTTTTCAAAATTCTCCAAAAAACTTAGAATAAGAGCTTGCCTTTTCTAAATAATTCACAATAAAACTTTGGATAAACTAAGATATCAAACCAAGTCGTTTCATGATAACACATGCCCGATTTATTGCAAATTGTAGGATCTGATAATAACAAGGGTTAGTCACAAGGCATAATCTGTGAGATGTGATAAGTGAAATCCCCATAAAAGACTCGGAGATATCATTTAGATTCTATAATACTTAAGGCTTAATATATTCTTAAAAAGTCTTTATCGCAATCGCATCACGGTTCTTAAAAGAGCACAAATATACAAACAACAAGAAAATTTTAAATGTGATGTAATCCAGACCCAACTGAATATTCAAATTATTACAAAACTACATTCAGGTCCAACATATCGTAATGTCTATCATCATACATTGCAAAATATTAAAGAAACTTTGAATTCCTCTATTCATAATCTCCGATACTGTGATTTGTGATCTTCCCGAGATTTGCGATTTGCGATTTTTGAGATTTGCGTTTTGTGATTTGTGACATTTCGATTTATCGCAATCACAAAAATTGGTTTTAAACGAACATTGAAGCCAATCAGAAATATCAGTTTGAAACATGCAATGCGGCATTTTGGCAAGACATAAAGAAAATCGTGTGTAAGCCTTAATGTATAGTTAATGAGATTTAAAGGAATTTATTCATTTAATGGCTCAATATGATAGATATATTTCTTATTCATGTTTGAAATAAAAGCTCCATCGTTACATGCATTTTGAATTTACTGTGCTAATCATATTTTCACTTGCATTTACCACTTTGTGTTTTTCTCCTATTTCTACATTTGCGTGAATGTCATGAAATTTTTGAAGAACACAACACTCAGAGAGATGGTTAAGAAAGGGAAAAAGACATAGAGGATACTACGCTTGAGTATTCAGACATGCTACCAGTATTTTCTGGTACCACTTGTAACAAATACTGCGAGACTACATCTTGGGAGGCAATGTACAATTTACTATAGGGATAAAACCCAAGGCCCCTGGAAATTAAGGCAACAACAAATGCCATGGCTTCATCCAATGCTTCTTACCTCGAAGAAGTATGCTCTTTTCTACACAGGATTTCCACAAGACTAAAAATATTACCATACATAGATATGGAAAGATGGATTATTGATGAAGTAGATGTTTCTAATAGAACATTTAGAAACTCCAGGAAAGGCATTATAGGATCATTCAAATCAGACAATTTGAGCCAAATGTAGCATTTGCCGCAGCCACGGAAGACCTATGACAAAGATTTTATCGAGCATTTTTCCAAAGAGAATGAAGATCCAATGGATGTTATGCACAATTGGAGTCTGGCTCCAATAAGTTTAGATGAGAGAAAACTGGTATGTACCCCATTGCAACTCTATCACCCCCATACAATTTTACAGCTACAATGTTGTGTAGGCTATTCAGAAAAGCCAATACCACTGAATTTTCCATTGAATGGGTTCCCTTGATTGATGCAATTATAAATTCTACCATTTTTAACTAGAGTACTATTTTTTAGGATAATTTAGCCATGACCATTAGAGAATACAGGTGTAATAGAACTATCTCCACTCGAGTTATCCCTCCCTTTTACGTGAGTGCTTATGTCATGGATGCTACATGTTTTTGCTCACATTTTCCAACATGAGCTGTAAATAGACTTTAAAGGATCCTACACCCATCCATTTTTATCATAAAATACTACAGGAATCATAGTTTGACTCCCATTTTTATAAGATTTGTCATGGCATCATGTTGCCTATTTATCATAATAATTTTAATAAGAAATCCCCCAGGCTTTCAGAGGAAGCAAAGATAAACATCTTGTGAGTGGAAAGATGGTTTGGTGAGGAATGGTTCACTTATATTAGAGTTTTCTAGAGTATTACAGCTCCCCATGTTCTCCCTTACTATGTTCCAGATAAATGAATGACAAGAGAGATTTCTTATCAGAAAGTGGGTGATGGAATAACCAAAACCCTTAAGGAGCAGAAGAAAGCCATGTGGCCAACCTTTCCATTACAATGTGGCACTTTCGCGTTGCATGATCTCGAGCATGCATCTAAAGAAATACTAAACATCACGACTCTATACCTAACTACGGTGCCAGGAAGACAATATTACCCCAACTAGATTGCTAATAATTTCATTGCCATGGTCAAAATCATGAAATTCAGTCATGAGGATGATCCATTTGATGATTTCTTTGAGCAAGCTGAGAAATTTTCACAAGTTTTGCATTTAGTGTCATTAAAGCTAGACCTAGAGGACCTCAGAGAATTCCACATATACATAAATAAAAGGCTCAAACAGGTCCCTTTGGACCTATTACAAATTGAAGAAGTAAGAGAACCTATTCCCAGCGTAAGCCTGGAGGAGAGTTCCAAGCACAATTATGTTGAAGAATCAAAATAAATGTCAGCTCAAGGTCCAAAAGACTTTGAACATGAATTTGAGAATAAAGAAGGAAGCCCTGAGGTAGACCCTGATTAGGATATAAAAAAAAATCTTGAAGAAACGATCGAGAAGGTGTCAACTGAAAAAGATATGGAGACTAGTTCCCCGCAGATTGAAATAGAAAAGACCCCAGTCATCAATCTAGAATAGGAGTGGGAGATATTTAATAAAAAGCTCCAAACAGAGACTGGTCTTTAAGGAACATCTAGATTCCAAACTCCACAACACACTCAACAGGTTGTAAATCTAGAAGCGACAATACAAGAAATTGTACTAGTCAAGACATTGATGTCATTGCAGCACACCCAACTTCTGAAATTGTTTTGAAGGTTGAAGAAATACCGCCATTGGACATATTCTATAGTCCTACACATAAGGTTGTAGTAGAAATGAAAATAAAGAAAATAAAATTGGATGTATTGGCAACAATAACTCTTGAAAGTGAGCCAATGGAGATAGTGTGGAGAGACACCCACATTGATCCATCAGACAACCTTACAAAGCTATTGCAGTTTGCAAGAGCTTATGCAACTGCAACAATTGATAAGGTAGCAAAAGTTCATTTGTTATTGAATTAAAAAGAAGAAAGAGTTCAACTGCTTGAACAAAAACTCGAGCAAGAAAGACAAAGCACCAATAGGCAAGTGGAAATACAACTAGCACAACTTCAACAAAATTTTGAGAAAATGACAGTACAACATTAGATAGACATGGCAGTGAAGAACACACAGATTCACCAAATGAAAGCTATATTGGACAAATTTAAAGGCAATCCTCAAATAGATGAATTTATCAAAGACGTGCTTGAATTAAATTCTCCTTTGGTATAGTAGCATGAAATATTCTGTCAAAGAATTTCATTGATCACACCTTATTGTGAATCAAGTGACAAATTAAACAACCAACTCACTGATTAAAGATTAGAATATGAAGAGCTAAAAAAAAGAATATCTGAATTCATTTCTTGGCAAGAATCTGAAGAAGGAAACAAGGCCGATATACCAAAGACCGAGGATTCCCAGAAAGACGTCTTATTTACAGATTGGGATGTATAGTTAAAACAAACAGAGAGGCAAACAACAAGAGCAACTAGTACAACAAATAAGATCATTGAGGGTGTCAATGAAAACCCTCACACTACCAATCTTATTAGAGAATGCAGTCCATAAGCTCCCCTGGACATTAAACGGTTGGAAGAATAGTGGAAAGAAACCGCCCAAACAAATTAAGAAGTAATCAAGAAACTGTCTAAGCACAATTGGAAAACATACTCGTAGTTTCTGGTAAAACCACATAGTCATTGGATGAATCTACACTGTTTAAATAATTATGCTCAAAAGATGGTGCCACTTCTCACTGATGTTGTATTCATGGGGCAATTGAGATCCAAAATTGGCCAACAACCCTAGATTAAGCTAATGATAGACATTTGTGCGATCAAGGACCAAATGGCTGAATAGAACCATTCAATTTGGAGAAGCTTGTCATCATTTATTTTTTATTTTTAGTTTTTATTTCACTTATTTTGATGAAGGTTGTTTGAAACCTCCTCAATGTATATTCTATTTTTGAAACATATATGTATTATCTAAACCTCTCTCATAAATTTAGAGAGGAGTCCAATATTTTATCAAAAACAATTTGCAAGACATTGCACTTCTGTATTTTTGTAGAGGTTTTGATGAAATAATTGGAACAAGATCTAATTTTCTTGAATATTGAAGCATACTCTACTAAAATTACACTTTTGTACTCCTAGGGTATATTTTATTGGAGGAAAGTGGATCAATATTACTGATCTCATGAGAAAAAAAATTCATATATGGTACTTTTACCTTATGATCGTATTTCGTCTATGAATTAGCAGTAGTTTGTCTTTAATTGTCCTATGTATGAAAGTTTGAGTTATAGTTCTACATTATTGCATTTTTGTATGATGTTTCGGCTCTAAGTCGTTATTGAATAGATGAACAATTACTATATGCGATAATTTTTTCTCATTTTTTTGTCTAATTGTTTAGCCAAAACAATTATCATTCACGATTTCATTTCTTTTAACAGTTGAATAATATTCATTGCCAATTGCTTTAAGACGTATCTATAGATCACATATCTTATATTACTTCTTGGGTATATTTATAGTATAATAACGTTAGAATAAGATGGATGCATATGTTTATCGTTTAGATTAGATCATTTTCAGTTGAAATATTCTTCATTATATCTTATATCATCCCAACATCATTATCAAATCAATTCTCTATGGGAAACTGGTCCCATTATCCCCAGTCGGAGCCATTACATGAAATGGAAAAGGAACTGCTTCTAAGGTCTAGACTAGGTGGCTATCCCCCATGTTGTCGCAGTGAATTTTGAGGCTTCAATAGGGCATTCCAGAGTTGCCACCTCACAAGGAGGTACACTTTTATATTGAGTTAGTGCTAGGGGACGCTCTAGCACCAAAAGCACCTTATAGGATGAGAATGCATGAGTTGGTAGAGTTAAAGTTGCAGTTGAAGGAAACGTTGCACAAGGGATACATTAGGCCAAGTATATCACCTCGGGGTGCACCAGTATGAAGAAGAAAGATGGAACTCTCAGATTATGCATTGACTATAGGAAATTGAACAAAGTGACCATAAAGAAGATGTACCCTTTACTGAGGATTGATTACTTGTTTGATTAGCGGAAGGGAGCAATAATGTTCTTGAAAATTTCTCAGAGATCTGGATACCATCAGGCATGCGTAAAAGAGGAGGACATTTACCAGACAACTTTCCAAACTAGGTATGGGCATAATGAGTTTGATGTAGTTCCATTTGGCCTAACTAATTCTCTAGCTACATTTATGCTCTTGATGACTAGTGTGTTGCATCCGTAATTGGATAAGATTGTTATTGTGTTCATTGATGATATATTTGTATATTATAAAAATGAGGAAGAGCATGTCGAGCATTTAGTAGCATTGTTGAGGGAGAATTAGTTGTATGCTAATCTTAACAAGTGTAGTTTATTTTAGACTGAGGTACATTAATTAGGGCATGTTGTCTCCAAGGAGGGAATTACAATAGATCTAGAGAAGATAAGGGCCATCAAGGAGTGGGTAGCTCCTAAGAGTGTGGATGAGGTGAGATCTTTCACGAGGTTGGCAGGCTATTATAGGAGGTTCATCCAGAACTTCTTGTAGATTTCTTATCCTATCACATCATTGTAGAGGAAAGGTAAGAAGATTGAATGGAAAAAGGAGTGTGAGGCTAGTTTTGAGGACCTTAAGAAGTTGTTGACACACGCACCAGTGCTAGATATTGGAGATCTAGACAAAGAGTTTGTAGTATGCACATATGCTTCCAAGAGAGGACTTTGTAGAGTCCTTCTGCATGATGGACAAGTGGTGTGCTATGAGATATGGAAACTAAATGAGCATGAGAAAAACTACCCAAAACATGATCTTTAGTTAGCAACGATCATACATGCATTGAATATGTGGAGACACTATCTTCTTGGTAGGAGGTTTGCACTAATGAGTGTTCATATTGGGTTGAGGTATTTGTTTGACCAGACAAATCTAAGTGCCTGGTATGCCAGATGGTTGGCCAAGATCAGTGAGTTTGATTTCCATATTAGGTACATCAAAGGTAAATAGAATAGGGTGGAAGATGCTCTCAGTAGGTGGGTACAGGTAAATCACTTGACAGCTATGAGATCGTATGGGACAAACTCACAAGATAGGATCTTACAGGAAGGTCAGCAACATGTCAGGTATATGGATATTGTGCACAACTTGTAGTAGAGTACTACTACAGGTACATGTGGTAGTATAGGTGCAAGTACAAGTGATAGTACATGTGCATGTATAGGTAGTATTACAGGTACAGGTAGAGGTATAGGTACATGTGCAAGTGCACGAGATGTGGATTATTTTCTTACAATAGATGGATTGTTCAGAATCAAAGACCAGATATATGTATTGGATAATAGTGAGCTCAAGAAGGTGTTATTGAGAGAGTTTCATTTGAAACATTATTCAAGTCACCCAAGTTATTAGAAGACATTGACTGCAGTGAAGAAATTTTATTATTGGTTGAATATGAAGAGGGATGTAGCAGAGTTTGTGGCTAGGTGTTTTGATTTTTAGTGAGTAAAGGCAAAGTGAAAACATCCAGGTGGATTTATACAACCGATTTCTATTTCAGATTAGAAATGGGAGGTCATTTCCATGGACTTCATCACACGATTTCTGAAGATAGTGAGACAACATGATTCCATAATGGTTGTTGTGGAGAGGTTGACAAAGGTTGCACACTTCATTCCAATGAAGTCTACATTCTTAGCTAGTGATGTGGCACATGTATTCATCAAAGATGTGGTCAGGTTGCATCATGTTCCAAAGAAAATTGTGTCAGATAGGCATGCAAATTTCACTTCCAAGTTTTGGAAGGATTTGTTTGCAAGTTTAGGCACAATTTTGGCCTAGAGTACAACTTATCATCTACAGACAGATGAACAAATAGAGAGGTTCAACATGATATTGGAGGACATGTTGAGGATGTATGTGATACATTAGTAGTGGAAGTGGGAGGAGTATCTTCCCATGGTTGAGTTCACATACAACAATGGTTATCAAGAATCATTAAGGATGAGTCATTTTGAGGCATTATATGGGAGGAGTTGTAATACTCCTATTGGTTGGAGTGATCCAGTTAACAGGATGCTGATTGGACCAAACATGTTGGCAGACATGGAACAGGAAACGCAAGTGATCAAGAAGAATCTAAAGGCAACACATGATAGGGAAAAGAGATATGAAGATCAGAACAAGTTGTTGAAAGATTTGCTGGTTTGGGAACATGTGTACTTGCACATCAAACTAAATAAGATCTCCTTATGGATTGGATCATGTGTGAAGATGGAACCACGGTTTTGTGGACCCTTTAGTATCATTGAGAGGATTGGGCCAATAGCCTATTGACTTGAATTGCCTCCAACATTGAAATTCCATGATGTTTTCCATGTATCATTGCTTAAGAATTATGTTAAGGATGTTTATCATGTGATTGACTGGTTTGTATTGTAGGTGGAACTAGATGGAGAATTCGAGCCGGAGCCTTAATGTATATTGCAGAAAAAGGGGCTCATGCTCCGTAACCAAGAAATTGAGAAACTAGAAGTGCAGTGGAAGCACTTTGGGCCCGATGAAGCTACATGGGAGATGGTATGAGGGCCATGTATTCTTCCTTTTCTTCTGTTTGAACAAAAGTAGTTTTGATATGGTGTTTTGGTATATGTTTTGATATGGTGTTTTGGTATATGTTTTGATATGGTGTCTTGGTATATGTTTTGGCGATATTTATATATGTACATGTGTATATGGATGTAAATATCACGATGATCTATGTTATAAAACTCCAATAAGCGGTATGGGTGTCATGTCATTATGATTGTCATGTTGTTATATTGTCATGTTACTATGCTATCATATTGTTATGTTATCATGTTGTTGTGTTGTCATGTGGGTTGGCACTCAGAAGGGTGACCATTATAAACATTGCATCGAGCTATGTTATAAAGCACCATACGTAGTATGTTTTCTTTCTAATGGTTTTCTGAGGTATATGTGTGATTGAACACTAAGGATGATGCCCCTAAGGGGGAGGGTTCTGTAATAGCCCTGGTGAAAATTCCATGTGATAAAAGTTAAAAAAATAATAACCATGGTTGATGGGACACTTATTCCACGTTGAATGTTGGGAAAGACATCCTAGGGGTGTTCATTTGGTTGTTTATGGCTAAGGAAATTGGCAAAGGCAATGGCTAAGGCTTTGGAAAGGAAAAATGGCATTTTTGGCACATCTATTTATGAAAATAATAGAAAATCGGAGAAAATGGAGGTGAAAGGTCACAGGTTGCATGTGATGAGTAAAATAAAGAAAAATAATGGAAAATGAAGAAAATAGAGGCCTCATTCATAAAAAGGCTTTTGAGGATCAATTGGTAACCTTTTGTCCATTTAGTTTTAGAGCTCTCTCATTATTGTCTCTCACTTTCACTCTTGGATACTTAGAGTTTTCATGGAGCACTTTGGCATTGGAGCAAGAGAGGCAAAGAAGGAAAGAGGAACTAAAGATCAAGTAGGGAAGGCATGATCAAGCATCTATGGCAAGATTCATTGCAAGTATGGATTTGTATGTGTATTTTCCTTGCTAGATTTGGAATGCATGGTGTGGAATGTGGTTGTTTTCTGTCATGGCATGGGATTTTCTAGGTGTTACAATGTTTTTAGCCTAGCCTTTCCATTTCCCGATAGCCTTGATGAGATGGGTTCTCATACTTCAATTGAGATAGATTACCGGATGGATTTGAAGTTGGGTAGGGTGGATCTCTAAAATGAAAAACACATGGCCTAGTGTTCCTTGAACTGGATTGTGGATTGCGATAAAGGAACTGGCGTAGTAACCCCTGAGCCAAAATGTGGGTTGCGGTAGGAATGCTCACCATGAATGGTGGGATATACAATAAAGCCAAGACGTGGATTTCTCTCTATTGGCCCTAGTAGTCCCGAGATGGGATGTATGGTAAAACTTGGAGAGTGGGTCTCGTGGAGGGCCTAGGGATCCCTACATCGGACCATGGATTATGGTAAAGCCTAAGAGACTAGGAGGCATTGAAATTCGTCACGGTGTAGGTGGAGAACTTCGATATCACCCATGCTTGTTTGTTTATTTCCAGTTGGTTATGAGTCCCACATTCACGCTTGGAATATGGCGTAGGGGTGATTGGATGAAGAGATACTTGGCTCAGCCAATATATGGTCAGGTGGAACGTGGTAGTCCCATCTCCAGTTTGTTTTTGCATTCACTAATTATAAATTCATTTCCTTGGTTTCATGCTTAAATGTATTGGTTTATATGTGAATTTTATGGATGATATATTTATGGTATTTTTATTGTTACTATGTTGGTTATATGTATGTTTTATGGTAGCAATTATGTATGGCTCTCAGTATGTTTTTACTTGTAAATTAATGGACAACGTATATATGACCCAATAGAAGATAATACAACAAAATACATTAGGGAACAATGGTTGTTAGTGATTCTCAGATAAGTATGAGATCCCTATCACTACAACAAAACAGGCAATTTGCGCCAGATTTAGCACCAAATTTTAGTGCATTTTTTTCTTAATTGGGATGAGCAGCCTGGTGCTAAATCTGGCTCTATTGTACAATTTTTAAAGCGTCATTTTTTGCACCAAATTTTGCATCTTTTTTATGCCAAATTTCCATCATTTTTTGCATCATATTTTGCACCAAGATTTTCATTTGATTTTACAACAAGTTTTGCTTCTAGTTTCATGCCATTTTTTGCATCTATTTTTGTATCATTTTTTGCTTCCTCTTTTGTGGCATTCTTTGCTTCTAGTTTTGTATCATAATTTGCATCAAGTTTTACACCATCTTTGGCATCTAATTTAGTGCCTTTTTTTACATCCAATTTGTGCCAATTTTTGCATCTGGTCTTATGCCATTTTTTGCTTCTAATTTTGTATGTATTTTTATATCTATTTTGTGCCACTTTTTATCCCTCTTTTAACACCATTTTTTGCATCCAATTTTGCACCATATGTTGAATCTGATTTAGTGTCAAATTTTGCATGCATTTTTGCACCATTTTTTGCATCCACTTTTGCGTTTTATTTATTTCCCTTTTTTGCATCCTATTTTGCACCATATTTTGCATTTAATTTTGCATCATTTGTTTCATCCAATTTAGCATCATTTTTAACACCATTTATTGCATCCAATTTTGCATCCTTTTGAGCATCTAAATTTGCATCCTATGTTGAACCTTATGTTGCATCCACCTTTGCATCCCATTTTGTGTCTATTGTTACGTTCAATTTTGAGCCATTTTTTTCATCTAATTTTGCATTTGTTTTTGCACCAAGTTTTGAATGATTTGTTGCACCTCATTTTACATCAAATGTTGCATCTCAATTTGCATCCAAATTTGAGCCATTTTTATGCCCATTTTTTCACCATTTTTTCTTCTTTTGTGTCCAATTTTGCACCATTTTTTATGTCCAAATTTGCATCCTTTTTGGTATCTAAATTTTCATCTTTTTTGGCTTCCAAATTTGCATCCTTTTTTTTGCCACATTTTGTGTCCACATTTGCATCTCATTTTGCACCTAGATTTTAGTTAGAATTTTCATCTAGTTATGCATAATTTTTGACATCCTTGGTTTCAACCTTTTTTAGTCCCATTTTGCATATTGTTTTGTGTCTTTTCTTCCATCCTTTTTTCATCATAATTTTACACCATTCTTTGAATCCTCATTTTGGTGTCCATTTTTGCATCCTTGTTTGTGCCCAATTCGATATCCTTTCACATGCCCTATTTTGTTCCCTTCTTTGTGTCTAGTGTTGCACCATTTTTTTATTTTACTTTAAAACCTTTTTTGTGTCGTTGTTTGCATCTTGTTTTGATGGCTATTTTAACATCCAATTCTACTCCTAATTTTGCATCCAAGGTTAAATCCACTTTTGGCTTCTTGTTTAGAGTTTTATTTTTATTTCCATTTATTACCCCTTCTATGGGTTCATTTTACTAAGTTCATTTACATAGTGAAATATATTAAAGTTTCTAAATATCATTTTGCTGTAGGATTTAATGCATGGTTAGATGAAAATAAAACCCTCTCAGTTTATCCCAGAAACCTAGGACAAACCAATTAAGAGAAAGGTTGTTCTAAGGCTTAGGATTGTTAGTAGATCAAGACGTAGAGTATAGAATAAGAAAAAGAGAATGAATTCTTGTGAGTCCTCGCATGCAGGTCTTCTTGGAGTTTTTAGTATAGCTAGGAAGCGCTCCTAGCTAGATCCAAAGCTTGGTCCTACACATAAGAGAAAGAATAAAGAAACCTTCACAGCATAATATCTTGATAATCGAAACTACCAGAAATGTATAAATATTATTGAATAAATAAATACAAACCAAAATTCCATACATCCATTAGTTAAATAGAAGAAGTAAAGAATGAATAGAAACATATGGAAGGAAGAACAACTGATCTATATGAATAAAGGAGTTGGAGGAAAGTTACAACAATCAGATGTAGTTGCAACAACACCTCCCCAAACTCATAGCTCCAAAACTCTCTCTCTCTCAAGATAGATCTCAACAACGTGACAATACAAGAATTTCCATGATTTTGTCAATGGCCAAGCCTTCAATATATAGGAAAGTGAAGGCTATGAATATTTCCCAGATTCCTCATTAGTTCAATTTGGGAAAAATCTTTTGGATGAATAATGTTTCCTTATATAAAAATGGCCTTTTCCACTTTTTATATGCTTTTGTGCTTAGGAAAAATCTTCCTGATGATTTATGGCTCTTTCCCTCTTTTGTATGCTTTTATTTTTTAGGAAAAAGCTAAATATGAGGATAAAGAGATCGCATTCCACCATATGAGTTTCTGAAAGTGAACAAGAGTGTCAAATTCAAATTCTAGTTTGCTTATGTTTTAGTTTTTTTTTAATATATATTTAGATTTAGTATTTTTTTATTTTCTCAAAAAATATAGTTAGTTTTTGGTATTTTTTTTCTATAAGAAAAATTATATTTTGTTTTTATAAAAATGGATTTTAAACATTCCATTCATGCTAAATTTGTGATTTTATGATGGGAGTTTAAATTATATATATAAAAGTAACTCAATGCCATGTGTTGTGTCATTGACATGGGTGTTATACATCTCTTCCTTGCTAAGTTATAGAATGTGCTTGGGTTTTCTTAACGTAATAAAACTAATTATGTTCTTCATGATATCTTGAAATGTTCATCTTGAACCAGGCTAATAAAACAATAAAGTTAAAATAGGTTTTCCTTTATGCTTTGTAGATATTGTCCCCATTAATCTTGATCTTAATAGATTAATTGTCTTATGGTGGCCTTGAGTGGTCACTTCCATTAGTTGCATGCTTTATAGTTTTCTGTTAGTGACAATTCTTAGCTTGATAATATGTTATTTAATTTATCAAAATGTGTTATTGTCCATATTATTGTTAAATATGTTCTTTTTTGAGCATGTTTTAGCAAAACGCTCTGAAAATGTTTATAGATTGTATTTTATAATGCAATGAGTCATTGCTTGATGAAATTGTTTTGGATATTTCTTTTAATGATTCATTGATTGATGAAAATTTTATGGATATTTTTTTTAGTATATTAAATTGTATGTGATAAAGTCAAAAATCACCTCTTTTTTAGATTTTCATTGGTCAATTTCCCTTAAGGCCATCAAGTTCCCCATTTGGTCCTAGGTTAAGGAAATATAGGAGTCATGAAGTGGAATTGTCCAAGCACTTAATTCTTGAGACATGTTTTTTTTTAGTCACATTATACTTCCTTTCTATGTAAATTCTCGATGAAAATAGTCTCATGGAACATGAGGGGCCTCAATAGTAAAGGAAAACAAGGACTCCTAAAAGAAAAATGGTACACAAAGCACCCATCAATAATGTCTATATAAGAAGCAAAAATATTAAGTGAGGTTCTACCTCATATAATTAGAAAATGGGGGAGGAAATTCCAAGTAGTAGTGATTGATGCTTAGAGATACTTGGGTGGAATGGTTATTATTTGAAATGATCAAGACATCAAGGTTACCAATATGTTTATCTCTTTTCGCATTATGACAATACAATTTTAGTTAATTGACATCGAGGATTACTACCATGTATCCAATGTCTATGACTCCAATATCGCAAATGGAAAACCTCTATTTCTCAATTCTATTTCTAACACAAGTAATTTATACTCCCCATCTCCATGGATTATTGGGACTGACTTCAATATTATCAAGTGTCTCGAGGAAAAGAAAGGATGAATTGCAATGTTTAACAAGATATTTTGTAAGCTATACCATTAAAGTCATAAAGTAGTCTCCATTAAAGTTGTCAAGCAATGAATCTCCAACCCACACATGTGGATCAATGAGATGTAATACATGTGTGTGTGGTGACTAACTTAGTACACCACTCTAATAACTCCACAAACTTATGTATTTCACTCCGTCACATAAATTGACAGTAGTGCGACATAAGTAAACCAAAAGTAGACATGAAATCCTTAGGCAACAAACGTTCCCTACATCCTCAATTAGGTGCTTAAATGATGAAGTGAAAATGCAAGGACAAAATAGGAATTCATGATTTAACCATCACAAACATGTGATCAAGTGTTACTAGGAGTGTATATATTCATATATTTTCGAAAGAGGGAGTGAATACATGAGTTACCATTAATTGGCCCTTATTTTTCTTTCTTTTTCATTTTCTTAAATATAGGACTTAGGGAATCAGGTTTTCATAATTTTGGCACAACTCGTAGATATAAGATTTACATGAATTTTCACTTCAACCTTAGAGTTTAGACTTAGATAAATCAATATAGTGTATCTTTAATGATTTTGTCTTTCACTTTTTGATTTTATTTCATCACAAATGACAAAAGGGGAAATATTTTGCCACAAATCTCCGAATACTTAATAATAAAGGCATCACGTGATGAAAACAAATTAATGATGTTATTTTCTATGAAAATAATGGGTATTCTTGAGAAATCTTATGCTTGTGGATGTCTCCTCTCTGGTTGAGAGGGAGTGAGGGTAGACACCATATTATCCATGTTTCATGTACTATGGCCAAGACTAACAATTGTAAGCCTAGTAAAGACACTAGTTCGGAGAATCGTGGATTGGATAAACATTGGGACCAATATTATTTGAGAATTTGGACTTTGACTAGGACTAATCGCCATAAGTCAAGTACATTAATCCAAGATAAGAATAGTCATGAGGATTGACATTTCCTGGTGTCAAATATTATGATAGTGGATTAGGAAGTGATCATGTGAGGGCATACCTGGTGAACATCCTGGTGGGGTAAGTGCCTAGAGAGGCACTAGTGTCCAAATTTATGTGTCCCAACATTGTGCTATGATCTAATGGAGAGATAAACTTGTTAGTAAAGGCCTTACTATTTTGACAATGTTGGCTATGATAATGTAAATCATCAGTGATGCTTATCAATCTAGATCCCTTCTTATATGAATATTTCAACTTGAGAGTACTTTTTTGTCTCATTATGAGTACCTCCCTAGTTTAGAGGGAGGGTCATCATCTTCATTATCGCCATCATCACCACCATCAATTTCATCATTATTGTCATCATTTCATTATCGTCATAATCACCATTCATGTCTTCATCATCATCATCATGATTATGGATATTGTCATCAATTGTTCATAATTATAGGCATCATAAGAAATATCATCAACCTAAAAAATGTTAGGAGTGCTCGAAAAGGGTTGTTAGGACACATGATATATGCAAGAAAAATAACAGCTTTATTTTATAGAGATGATCGATGATCATCATCATTACTACCATTATCATCGTCATTATAATTGTCATCATCCCCATCATCATAACTAATATAATTTTTATCATAATTGTTGTCATAATCATCATTCATGCCATTATTGTTCTTGATGATGACCAAGATGAAAATAATGATGATGACTTGGAAGATGACGCCAAAGAAAATTATTATGATTTTGACCACGACAACATTTAAAAATTGGGAAGAATGGCCAAGGTCATTAGCATCATCATCATCATTGTCATTGTAACTCTCATCATCTTTATCATCATTGTCATTATCATAACAATCATAATTCATGTCATTGTCATCATCTTCATTATCATCATCATTATAATTATTGACATTGTCATTAGTTGTTCATAATTTTCAATGTCATAAGAAATATCATCAATGCAAAAAATATGATGTGTGTTGGAAAAGGGATGCAAAATTGAACAAAAAAATGGGGGTAAAAATAGACATAAATTTGGATGAAGAGTGGACACAACATAAGTAGATGCAGAACAAGACAAAAAAATTGACATAAAAGTGGATGAAAAAATATATGCAATAGTTGATGCAAACTTGAACACAAAATAGGATTCAAACATGGATGAAAAAGTGGAAGAAAACATGGGCACAATAGTAGGCATTAAACTTAGCATGAATTGTGGTGAAACAAGTGTGGATACTACAATGAATGTAAAAAAAAAAAAAAAAAGACACAAACTTGAATGCATAAAGGAGGAAAATTTGGATGGAAAAAGGGATGTAAACATGGGCCAAACATGGGTGCAATATTGAACACAAAATTAGTTGCAAAATTTGACGAATCAAAAGTGGATGTAAAAGTAGATTCGAAATGGGATGCAAAAAACATAAACAATATTTGATGCAAACTTGGACACAAAAGAGGATACAAATGTGGATGCAATAGTGGAAGAAAATGTGGGTTGCAACGATAGGCATAAGATATGGCACAAATCATAGCACAAAAAAAGTGGATGAGAAAGTGGATGTAATAATAGACAAAAAAAAAAGATGCAAACTTAGATGCAAGACAAGATGCTATAAGGGGTGTAAAAGTGGATGCAAACATGGGTGCAACATGAGAAACAAAATTGGATGCAAAATATGGATGCAATGGAAGTACATGCAAAAGAAGATACAAAATGAGATGCAAAACCCAACACAAAATTGAATGCAAAAATAGATACAATGTTTTATGCAAAATAAGATGCGAAGATCGATGCAAAATTGGAAGAAAACGCAGGTGTAATAGTAAGTACAAAACATGGCACAAATTGTGTCACAACAAAAGTGGGTGTAATGATAGATACAAAAAGAGAAGCAAATGAAGATGAAAAATAGGATGCAAAAAGGGATGTAAAAGTGGGCGTAAACATGGGTGCAACAATGGATGTAAAATATGATGAAAAAGTTGATGCAACAAAATTCTATGCAAAAGAAGATGCAATACAAGACACAAAACCGGATGCAAATCTTGACACAAAAGTGGATATAAAAAGGGATTAAAAATAGATGTAAAATTCGATGAAAACCTAGATGTATATGAGGATGCAATCGTCGATGAAAATTTAGAAACAAAAAAGGGTGCAAAGGGAGGTTTCAAACTAGGTGTGAATTATGGCACAAGAAAAATGGATGCAATAGTGGACACAATAACAGATGAAAAAGAGGATGTAAATATGGATGCAAAACAAGATGTAAAAGTCAATGCAACAAACGTAGATGCAAAATTAGATGTAAAAACTAGACACAAACCTCGATGAAAAACTTGGAACAAAGGCAATGCAAAAAATATGCAAAAATGGATGCAAAAAATGATTTAAAAAATGATGTAAAAGAGGATGCAAGAGATGATGCAAAAGTTGATGAAAGTGTAGGCGCAAAAAGTGGATGTAATAGAGGATGCAAAAGATGGTGAAACAAAATTAGGTGCCAAAATTGATGCAAAACATGGTGCAAAGGATGGCACCAAACATGGCATAGAATGTGGCGTAAAACTTGGTGTAAAATCTGGTGCAAAACCTATTACAATACCTGGTGCTAAACTTGATGTAAGACTTGGTGAAAAAATCAGTGAAAACTTTGCATCAAGTTTTGCACCATATTTGATAAATGGACACAAATAGCACCAAAAATGGTGTCTAGATGCAAAAAAGGAAGCAAAAAAGGAAGCTAATCACAAGGTTTTGTTGTAGTGTATGCTTAATTCTATTGTTTACACCTGTTGATTACATTTTTGCGATATGTTTAACGAAATGTCGGTCATGGCCGGTAGGGGTCTGGTTAAGGGCTTGTTTAACTAATTGCTTCTACCTCATTGTTTCCAAGTTATTTTACTTCTCTTAAGATATCATTCCACTCCCGGAAGTGACCTAGGCTCTATGCCGGAATATGTGGCTCAAATCCCAAGGTCGCTATCACAGAATTGGACAAATTGGTCCCTGGACACTGGCATGCCAGAAGGTGAGAGCATCCAGAGGTCCTTGGACGCTAGCATGACCACAGTGTGAGAGCGTCCAAAGGGAAAGTGATCAGAAGTTTCAGTGTGACCCAGGGGCAAGCTGCTTGAAGTGTTAGCATGCTTCTTAGGGGTCCTGTAGTTGATGTGGAAGGTCTGCTTGTTGTGTTTCCATCGATTCCATTTCCTTAAGGTCACATAGAAGGTTGAACCCAACCATAGTAGCCTATCATCACATGTTTACCACGGTTGACCGGTTACTTGGGTAGATGTGGGAGGAGGGTGTTACACATTTTTAGCTTTGGGTAGAGCTTCATGGTTTATTTATATTTGGCTTATTTTCCCAGTTTTATACTATGACAATGTAAACTTTGAAACATGAAATGTAAACTCAAAATGGGAACTCTAGCCAAAAAACCCCAAAAAAACATAAAAAATAGTTCTAAAAACGAAAAGTGTTGATGCTGGAATAACACTTTTTTTAGAGTAAATTTTCAACATGTTTTAAAAATGGTAGTGAAAACGAATTCTTTTTGTTTAAAAAACACTCTCAAAATGAAAAGTGTTGATGCTGCAATAACACTTTTTTTTCTAGGGTAAAATTTCAACATTTTGAAATCATGGCGTAAAAGATTTTATCATGACTCCGAAAATCATTAAAATTTCAAAAGAATAATGGAAACTTAAAATTAAAATTAAAAACAAAAATTAAAACAACGGAAAAAAACAAAAAAATTAAAAAATACAAAACGTAAATAATATATATACATTAAAAACAAAAATAAAAACAAAAAAGATTAAAAAAAATATCAATCATAAAAATGTTAAAAAAAAAAAATTGAAAAAAAAAAAACTATAAAATAAAGTAAAATAGAAAAATTTACAAAATCAATAACAAAAACTAAAAAAGAAAAAAACATTTAAAATATATAATATAATATATATATATATATATATTATATATATATATATATATATATATATATATATATAATATATATATAATATATATAAAAAACATTTAAATATTTTATAAAAAATATATATTTTAGATTAAAAAATATATAAGGTATTGAATCTGTCTAGTTTTTCCTTTTCGCCTGTGGTTTTTAGTCTCTTGGGGAAGGGTCTTAACTTTGCCTTAGCACCCAGGAAAATCCCAGTTGATGACATCATATGTGATGTAGAAGTTGGCATTAAGAACCTTCCCGATAAGATTAAAGACACGATTCGACAAGATTGTGCCATGGCCCTGAGGAGAGCTAAGCCGCCCCGGAGCAATATCAACAAGGCTGAGTTTGAGGCTTTGAAAGCCTTGAACAAGAATCATGAAATCGTGGTGTTAAAAGCTGATAAAGGTGGGGCTGTCGTCATTATGGATAGATGTGATTACAGGAATAAGATGCTCGATCATCTCTGTAATAGTGGAAGTTACAAGAAGCTCTCAAAGAATCCCCTCAAGAAGGTATCCAGAGCAGTTGCTCTTGCGATCAAATCTTGCAATTCCACTATTCCTCTATCCCAGAAGCTTATCGAGGGAAACCCCATTGCTCCTAGAATTTATGGCCTTCCAAAGGTCCATAAGGAAGGGGTCCCCTTAAGGCCCATTGTCAACACCATTGGTAGTCCGACTTTCCTCCTGGCCAAGCTCCTTGCTGCTAAATTAAGGCCCTTGGTTGGTCATACTGAGTCCTTCGTCAAAGACTCAGCTTCCTTTATTGATGATCTTAAGAAGATTAAGCTTGAGCCTGAGGACATTCTGGTAAGTTTCGACGTGGTCTCGCTCTACACTTGTATCCCCATCAATGAGACCATGAAGGTGATTTATAAGCTCACTGACCATGATACGGCGAAGTTAGTCGAAGTTTGCCTCCCCTCCACCTTTTTCAGCTTCGAAGGAGAATTCTATGAGCAGACTTGTGGGGTTGCCATGGGCTCCCCCTTGTCCTCGATAGTCGCTAATCTCTTTATGGAAGATTTTGAGTCTAAGGCTTTGGCCTCATCTCGTCTCCTTCCGAAGCTTTGGAAAAGATTTGTTGATGACACTGGTGTTGTCTGGTCTCATGGTCCTGATGAGCTGGATCATTTCTTCAATCATCTTAATAACCAGTCCGACGCCATTAAATTCATGATGGAAAAAGAAGACAATGGTTGTCTTCCATTCCTGGATGTTCTGATCTCTAAGAAGGTGGATGGTTCCTTCTGTCATCAAGTGTTTAGGAAGAAGACGCATACTGAGCAGTACTTGCATGCTTCTTCCCATCATTTCCCATCTCAAAAGTTAGGGGTTCTAAGCATTCTCACCACTAGGGCTGTTAGAATCTCTGATGAAGAGAGCTTGGAAAAGGAGAAGGCTCATCTCCTAGATGTCTTTGTGAAAAATGGTTACAAGAGACACCTAGGTCATAAGGCCTTCCTCAAGGCTAGGGAGGAGCTGTCAATCCGTAAGGATTCTAGGGATCGTACCTTGGGGGTTAACCTTCCTTATATCCAAGGGACCACAGATAAGATTGCGAGGATTCTGAGAAAGTTTGATGTTCCGGCAACTTTCAGACCTCTTAATACTATCCGTAGCTCCCTCAGGTCTGTGAAAGATCCTATTGACCCTAAAGACATGAAGGGTGTCTATGTCATTCCGTGCTCTTGTGGGGTTCCTTATATTGGTGAGATAGGTCACTCTATCAATCAGAGGATTAGCGAGCATTCAGCTGACTTGAAGCATGGTAGGACAAAATCCTCAAACTTGGCTGAACATGCTGAGAAGACGATGCATCATGTATGTATCAAAGAGGCTCAAGTCATTGCTAAAGTTGCTCAATTTCACCATCGCAAGTTTAGAGAGGCCCTGGAAATTGAAAAAAGGCCGAATAATCTTAATAGGGATGATGGCTGGAAGATCAGCAGCTGCTGGGTCCCAGCCCTGTCCTCCTAGCCTCCGCTGTCCCTTCTTGGTAAGGTCTCAGTGTTTCTTGTTTCCTTCCCTTTGGGGTTGGTTCCCTTGGTGCATTAATTTATTTTCCTATTGTTATTTGTTCCCCCTTTTAATTATCGACCTATTGTTATTACTTAATCCCCTCTAATGTTTATTCATAATTTAAATTTAAATAAATAAATGGTTTAGTTTTGTTAACTAACCATTGTTTTATTTATTTTTACCTAGTTTAAATAATAAATATACTTTTTATCTAATAAATATATAATATTTTAATAACTAAGCACCAAATGGGTATTTTAAAATATTAGAATATATATTTATATATTTATTTAGAATTTATTAATTACTTAATAAATTATGGAGTGTCTAAATATAGTAATGGGTTAATATTAATTTTCAATTATTCATTTAAAAAAATTAAATTTAATCTAACCCTAAACATATAATTTTTTAATAACTAACTAAGCATCAAATAAGGTATTTTTAGAAGATTAGGTATAAAAATATTAGAATATATATATATATATATATTATATATATATATATATATAATAATTTTTGGAATAAATATTGTTATAATATTTTTTGTATATATTATTGGAATATACTCATTTATTAATCTTATTTAATAAATATAAATTATTAATTGTTATAAAATATATTAATTGGGCCATTAGGTATAAATTGTTAAATTATAATATAAATACTATTATTATTAAATGAATATATGATATACTAAGGTTATTATTTTAATATAAATAAATATAAATTATTAAATTGATTATAAAATATATTAATTGGGCCATTAGGTATAAATGATAAATTAGAATAAAAATATTATTATTATTAAATGAATATACGATATACCAAGGATAATATTTTAATATGAATTAGTTAGGTTTTTGAATTTATATATATAACAAATGAATATTTTATTATATAAATTACTGAATTTAACTATTTCCTAGAATATAAATTAATTAAAAATATAACAGGAATATTATTGGTCTGACTTGGGTCATTAGGTCAAAATTAGCCGTTGACAATATAACCGTTGGAGTCTCTGCACACACTATTTAAACATGCTAAGCTGGATTCGATCTTCAACTTGTCCTGATGATGAACCACACTGGTTGGTTCGAAACGCATCGACAAATGATTAATTATGTGATTTTGCTGAAAATTCTCTAAACTAAAAAAAGAATCATTTAAATTTTTTGAAAAATAACTATATTCGATTAAAAAAAAAAAAAAAACATTTATAAATTTTCACAAAATATATATTTTTGATTTAAAAAAAAAATTGCACCACATCAGCCTCCCGTGGGAGCGTGACCCTAGGCGGTGGAGCTGCATGCAACTTTGCCACCGAGGGTCACGCCCCCATGGGCGGTCGGGCGGTGGTAGGTCGATTATGGGAATCGACCTGCCATCGCTTGGCCACTGGGGTTGCGCCACCACAAGCGGTCAGGAAGTGGGAGGTTGATTCTAGGAATCGACCTACCATCGCCTGGTCGTTCGGGTCACGACCCTATGAGTGGCCAGGGGTGGCAGTTCAATTCTAGGAATCGACCTACCACTGGCCGGCTGCCTAGGTGGTCCCCCACAGGCGTTAGGCGGTGGCAGGTCGATTCTGGGAATCAACCTGCTGCAGCTTGATCGCACCAACATGGGCAACCGAGCGGTGGCAGGTCAATTTTGGGAGTCGGCCTGCCACCGCCTGGCCACCCGTGGGGGCGTGGCCCTGGGCAGTAAAGCTGCACATAGATTCAGTACCCAGGGTCTTGCCCACATGGGCGGCCGACAAAGCATAATTTTTTTAATAAAAAATATATATTTGTAAAAATTTAAATGTTTTTTTTAAATAGAAATATTATTATTAAAAGATTTTAACTGTTTATTTCTTAATCTAAAATATATATTTCAATAATTTATTTTTTATTTTAAATTATATCTATAAATATATATATACTATATATATATATATAATTATAAGTTTTTGTTTTTTAATTTGAAAATAATATAATATTTTTAAATTTTAATTGTTTTTTGGTATTTTATTAGATTATTTTTTGGTTTTTTAGGTTTTTTTAAAAGTTTAAACATAATTTTGGTAGTTTTTAAAAAAAATTTGTTAATTTTCTATTTATTTTTTAATAGCTATATTTAGTTTGTTTGTTTGTTTTTTTTTTTTTTGTCAATGTTTTTTTTAAATTTGCTATTTTTTACTTAATTTTATAGTTTTTTGTTTTGTTTTTTTTCCATTTTTTTTTTTTATTTTTTACGAGATAATTTTTATTTTTACTTTTTTAATGTTGTTTTTTTGTCTTTTTTGTCTTTTTTAATGTTGTCTTTTTTGTCTTTTTAAAGTGTCAAAAATAAGCTCTAAAAAAAAGGTTGATGTTGTATCGACACGTTTCAAAATTAGCATGAAAATCACTAACATTTAAAAACAAATATTTATATTTGGTACATAAGAAAATTTAAAGTCTCAAAAATATGCTCCGAAAAAAAAGTGTATTGTGCATCACCACTTTTCAAAATCGATTGACTTTTTTGCTACCTCAATGAAACAAGTAATTGTATCAGTTCCCATTTCAATGTTTACATTGTTCTATATATTCCAATAATGTTACACATATCTTTATGTTAATTTCTTAGGATCTAGATGCTTGGATTTCATTTTGAATCTATAGTTAGATTCTATCACATATGAGATCTTGATAAACTACTTTTATGTCCCAATCTGACCTTTGAATAAGGAGTTATGCCTTCAAGAAGTAGAATACTACTCTTTTTCTCTTTACCATTTCAAGTGTAACTTTCACATGTTCATTCCAATTTTCACTTAGAATATCTCATTGGAAACTTCTTGCTAAAGTATTCCTTTTACTTGGAAAAGGCTGTGTGTATCTTCATACATAGAGTTCCATTGATTTAGGCCAAAAAATGGTCACGAGGACCTGAAAATAACTCCTTAAGTTTAGGAATGAAAACCATTGGAAAAATATATAATATTTTTCCAACATGGCCTACTCATGTGGTGTTGAATTGAAGAAAAATCCCATTAATGATCACCTAATTCCTTCACCAACAATTGACATAGCCCTTCATCAATGATTAACCAAGTTTTCAATTAGTTAATTCAAAAATTCTTCCTTTTCTAGTCATGGTTGAAAATCCCATTGATGATCAATATATTCCATCCGCTAAGGACTCTAGAGTTCATCCTCTTTAGTCGATGGCTGGAAATGGCGGTTAGTATATTCCTTTTTATCGGGGATTGGTAGAAAAGTCTCCATTAGTAGTTAGCTAAAAGGTGTACATTAATGATATTTCTAATGTGTTTATCAAAAATTCTACCCGATGTATCTGTCAATGTTTCCCACCCACAATATCGATCAATGATTTCGATACATGTATCCATCAATGATTTATACAAAGTGTAATATCCCTATGTTGTTGTAATTTTTATTTTATTTATACTGAATTATGTTTGTAGGAATGGCAGAAAGACCATAAATTACATTGAAATATTTACGTAAATAAATTTTTTTATTAAAAAATAAATAAATGGGATTGAAAATATTTGGGAATGAGACACTTGAATATGATATTCTTGCCTTAGATAACTATTCCATGAAAAATATTCTACATAAGGTTCTAGATAAGATTTAATGGATAGAAGAGAAAACACATTAAATCACATAGCTGGGGAAAGATGCTAAGCTTAGATAAGAATAATGCATCATGGGAGAAGATTACAGGCTTTTAGCAAAAAGCATAGGCATCTGGATGTTGAATTCCACAAAAGTGGGACACCACTAAATGAAAATTTGATCATGGAAGGAAGGTATAAACTACCTATTTAAGGGATCAATTGGGGTTGTTGATACCACAAAAAGTGCATCTCAGCTTTGGGGTGAACTGGAGGATTATGGTTCAAGGTTGGGCTAAAAGAGGTGCAATGTTCCCAAGTATTTTTCCCTAATAGTACTACTAATTAGATGGTCTCCTAATTTATTTTTAATATGAGTGGTTTCATGTAGAGATTAGTTCAAGGTACTCATATTATTAATCTTCTTTTTGCTGAGAACTTTTAATTCCACTACCAACATTGCATGAATGGTTTTGTTATAAATTAAATCTCGCTTAATTTATACTTCTATGACCTAAATACTCGGTTTGATAGTTGTAATTATATTCTCGTTTGAAATTGGGCATTTTAATATTACTGTGCAAGCGTTCTATTATTTATATTGTTATGGTTTAATATTGTAAGGGGAAAAGAGGCATGTTAGCGCCAAAGTGGCCTGCTTATTAAGGCTAGGAATTAGCATGTATAGAACCCTTTAATTTTTTACTTATGAAAAAATGAAATTAACATTTAATGGCTTGGGAGAATAGGGTACAATTTTTCTTCTTTACAAGCTGATTAGAGAATAATTAGTTGAGGTACCAGATGAGAAAACAGAGTTGACTGTAGACCACAAGTAAGGGACCCCATATGGGACATGATGGAACAAATATATATACATACATACCTATATAATCCATACATACACATACACACACACACACACACACACACACACACACACAGATATATATATATATATTATATATATATATATATATATATATATATATATATATATATATATATATATATATATATATATATATATATATATATATATATATATATATGTATGTATAGACACACACACACACACATATATAAGAAGTTGAAAAAGTTAGCAATGTGAATAATGCCTTATATTTAAGCTTTAGAGCCAAGTATTTTTCTATTATCATCGACAAAAAGTAAAATATTTCAATAAGTATTATGTGTGTTGGCTAAGGGGGCCTTGACCTAGGTTTAGAGTTAGTTGCGCCAACCAACAAAACCCTACACTACTAGCCCTTTCAGCAACAGCCTGTGTAGTGCAGGTTGTAGTATCACCTGAAGCAGTATGGGGGAATGTTGCAACCAAGCTTCTGCATCCAAAGATTAGTGTGATGTCTTTTAGTGCCCTAGATCCACCTTAATGTAGATCGATAAGGCCTCAGGGATCAGTACTGCAACTTTGTTTAAACAACCTTTAGACCTTTGCGAAGGTCTACAATTGGTCTTTGCGAACTCTTAATAGTCAAATTATCCACTTACGCACACTATAAAACAACCCTAAATTGGTGTTCATGCAGATCTACTTAGGTTATTCTTAAACATAACATAATTCATTAGAGTGTTCGTGAAATTACATAAACATGCTTGCATACATCATCTAATATTTATTCAATAGAATCACACATCATTAGAGCAATATTTCATAAACAAAATATTGATCCACAACATATATCGTAAGAATAAATAGAAAAATTTAACTTGATAAACATGGTATTTCTTCAGTAACTTTCTTTATTAATCTTTAGTTCAGCTTTACAGACTCAAGACTACCCTGCGCACTTAGTTACAGGGATCTACACACTCAGCTGCGGACTCTACCTAGGCCTTTTCGCGCTCAGCTGCAGAGCCTTTCTCTCCTATCTGACCCACTTATCTGTGCTATCACTTTCTTCTTAGTGACCCATTACATCCATCCTTACCTGCCTTAGACTCTCTAAGGCACACCTATTTATAGCCTCTTTCATAAAATTCCATGGTCCGCGGACGATGGGTCGATCTCAAAACTGACTCAGTCTTTACATAAACAAGGGGCTGAAACCCCTTTGACTCCTAATCATTTATGCGCTCCGCATCCACAAATTGTGGAGACTTTACATTTACTACAAAAAAAACATCAAAACTTGGGTTACCTTAACCCCAAAACTTACCTAGGGGACCCGATCCCAATAGACCCCCAACACAAAGATCATGACTCGCCCTCGAGTCACTTGGCTGGTGCTGTGATCTTCCTGCAAAGATCCCCCAGCTCTACCTGGATCATGAAACATTTGGCAGTGCTTTGAGTGCTTTCTTGCTTCAACTTCTTAACTAACTTCTCTGTATCTGGTCATTCTATGGCCAGCCTCATTGTGTGTTGTGTCTACTACAAGCCCATTAGCTCCTCCTAAATATTAGTAGTGACTTGGTAAGCCTCCTCTAACCAAGGTTGTAGCCTCGCTTTCAGCAAAGCCTCCTTATTCTGTGCCGCCTCTACCTATGCAAGGAGCTGCTTCCCCTTCTGCAATTTGGCTAGGCGCTGCGTCGGTGCAATGGAGCATGTCGTGGCCCTGACTTATCATACTGCCTCTTCATCTCCTTGACCTCTGTATTCAACGTCTGCAGGTTTGGATCTTCCTGCAGAGTTATCACCAAATCCATTTCTTGCACAAATAATGTCGAACAGTCAGTGATTGTGGCATCCAAGATGGTCATTCCTTCTCTGATGGCGGCTCCATGTTGCTGCCGGACCTCAGGCGGAGTCATGGGCTACAATTTTAACTGCAGCTCTATGATCTTCATATTGAGTTGAAATTGAACTTGGCCAACCCCTGCCTTGGCTTCACACACACTAGTGGCTAACTTTTTTATCTTCGCTTTTGGCTATGAATCTTCAGGGATGTGAAGCTTAGACATCTTGCATGCTTCTATGACTGCGGACTCCACTCGAGAAATCTGTGCCTGTAGCCTCTCCTTTTCTTTCAAGGCCCATGTCTTCTCAGTGAACATCTGCTCGTTGTCCACTCTATATTCATTGATGATATTGAGAGTGCGTTGCTTTCGAGTTATCAATTCCTTTGTCACTCCTACATACATCATGTGGAGGATCTCACTGGGGAGCACTTCTATGTGCTACTTGATGTTCTTGATTGTGCTTCGGATGACACGATCATCGACTGTCTCTATGCATAGGGACCCTTTTGGTAATGCAGTTTTTCTAAGGTCAAGGGCCTTACCAACTTGGTTGCTTGACTCGTCCTCAGTGTGAGGCTCATTTGTTGTACGCCCACTTGACAAGCGGCCACATGGATCTTGTTTGCCTGGATCTATAGCTCCTGCATATCCTTTCGGATGCTTCCCAATGTCCACATATATTGCTGTGCAAACTGCTATAACACTTCATTCGTAGTGTCCCTTATTTTATCCCCAATCTCATTGAGATCACCTTCTATCCAGACCATGGGATCACCCTGTGACTTGTTCGATTTCTGGTTCTTCCTAGAACCTCCCTACTGTTCCTTACCGCACTTCTTCAGAATGATGGGGGTTCTCTATCCCTCATCGCGTTCGCCACCTCATTCAGACAGTTCTTCCTCCTCGGTCTCTGGCAAAGGTGATTTTCCACTTCTTTCTAACTCATGTTGCTCTTGTTCTACCTACTCCTTGGAATCACACTCTTTATCCATTCGAGCATGCTTAGCAGCTTCCTTTTGTCTCTCTGCGGATAGGTTATGCACAACATGATGAGTTCCAGTATTGCAGCAAGGATGTTGTAACTCCTAGGCTACCATATTTACTTATCAACCTGGGGTTTGTACAAACTTGGAGGTGACAGTGCTATATGCACAAGTAGAAGTGAAGGTCCTACCTATTGTCACTGTTTTGTTGGTGAGAGACCCTAGGGGTTCCAAGCCATACTTCTCTAGAGTCAAAAGAAGCTTAATTCTTTGATGGAAGAAGTGCAAATCTATTATAAGAGAGCTACTCTACTACAGTAATAAAGAAAACAACATGTAATGCTAAATTACACCATATCCTAATCTACCATTTAAACAGTTATGGTAAGTAGAATTTCCAAATCAACGCTAACCTAATGCTGCTATCTAAATTATAGAAGCAAAGAGCATCAAACCAAACTAATTTGTCAGGAAGGAAACTAAACTAAAGAGCAAGTGAAGATCGAAATCAGTGAAAGGAGGATGTAAGGAAGTAGCAATGCATGGGAACTGTTGGATCAGTCGGATCAACGAACAATATAAATGGAAGATGAGTAGCAAAGATCGTATCATGGGAGATTAATTGAATAGATGGATGAACAAGAAAAATGGAAGATAAGTGGTGGAGATCTTATTGTAGGGGATTAAGTGAATGGATAGATGAACAGGATTAACAGGAGATGAATGGTAGAGATCTTATTGCAGGGGATTAAGTGAATAGATGGATGAATAGGATTAACGGGAGATGAATGGCGAAGATCTTATCACAAGAGATGAAGTCAATAGATGGATGGATCACATCAAGTCACGTGTCGACAGAAGGGTGGAAAACGTGCGAAATGATGGAGCGGGCTTTTGTAGGTGGTAAGCAGTTTCTCGCTCGCCCTCAAAGTTGTAAGTGGAATTCCTAAATTTTACGTGATTAGCCTAAGTGAGTGACATGTAGCATGAGAAAACCACTTTTATCATGTGCTCTCAGGCAAATATTGGTCGTACAAGAATTCGCGCGAGACTGCGCAATAGCTATTGGATCATGCGGGATTGATCAACAATGGAGATCATCCAAGCTAGTTGGCAAGCGGGTGACATGATATCCATTAGATCAAGCAAAACAAATCGATGGTGGAGATGTGGAGTGCCTAAATTCAAACGTTGAAATGAATATAAGACATGTGGTTAATGGTGATTAGTTAGGTTTGTTATAGATCAAACGGTAAGGAGATCTACAGGTATAATTTGATTAAGACGTGATTTATTGGCTTCCGCATATATTATGCATGAAGAAAGTGCTGAAGGAAATGAGAATATGAGTGAGATCTTATTACAAAATGATAACGATGAAATGAAACAAATACTAAATCAAGGCGACAAACTCCAAAGCTCATGCAAGAACTAGAAATCTGTGTTTTTGGGGTTGTTGAAGGGTCTCTTCCTCAAGTCATGGTCCTAGAGGGAGGAGGTGAGGCTAAGATACCTGTTGACAACCTTTTGGTGATATTTTTCTCCTTGCTAACCTTCTAATTGAAAGAAGGCACAAATGGAAGCAAACTAAAACAAAACCAATCTACGCTACATTATTGTAATGGAATTGTAGATACTTAAGCAAATGAACGGTTAAACCATGAATCTATGCACTAAACTGTTGTAATGGAAAGGAAACTACCTAAGAAAATGAACGATTAAACCATGAATCTACACTAGCATACATGTACAATAACTAGGAGCCTTAGCTGCTAGGGTTGGTCCCTAACTCAACAGCTTCACCCGTCTGAGTTAACTCAGTGCTGGCTCAAAACAAAACTCATTCTTATTATTAAAACAATGGATTACATAAAAAATTGTCACAAGTCTTGTAGCTCGAAAATAAAGTAGAGTTTTACAATCAAAAGTTCAAATCCTATTGAGGTCCTAGCCCTCTCTACTTATACGATTGAAGTCTCCAACGACTTCCTTAAAATTAGGGAGGCTCAGATCCCAAACTCAAGATAAACCGGTGCTTTGACTTTCACTTCCTTAGCTGCCTTCTAGTCCTCATGATTCCATTGTTTGCACTCCAAGCTG
Organism: Pinus taeda; assembly: GCA_000404065.3. Lineage (NCBI taxonomy): Eukaryota > Viridiplantae > Streptophyta > Pinopsida > Pinales > Pinaceae > Pinus > Pinus taeda. The sequence goes on along the minus strand of APFE031047537.1, from coordinate 44,830 downwards.
ATGGAGAAATATTCAAATGGAGGGGCAATAAATGAGGAGGATTTACCTCCTATAATTCCTCTCCTTTGTCCCGTTCGAGTTTTGACCAAGGTCTTTGCGAAAATTTCTTTCTTTTATCCTTTATTCATGTGTTAAGTGCACATTAGACCACAAAGCAAAATATCCAACTCTAACTCATCTCATAAACAAAATATAATCAAAAGTATGCAATAAGAAGAGAATAGTTGTTTTGACTAAGCTAGGAGGTGAATTGAGGCCCATATAATTACCCAATTATGAGGCTCATCATCACACCCCTACTGAAAGTGTTGCTCATCCTTTGAGAAACTTAGCCAATGTCTGGTAGCCTCTCTGACATCCTATGCCTCTACTGTCGTATCTTCTTCTAGTTCATAGAATCCTGCTTTCCTTTCTACTTCTTCCCACTAACTCTTTTCCTCTTCTTCTTTTCTCCCTTCTAGCATCCCTAGGAGTAGTGGTGGACTAAGTTTTAGGCCTATCCAATTGACCTTCTAACGCAGGAAAACCCACATATACCCATAATATGCATGTCAAAATGAATATATCTATTTTTTCCCAGGAATTTAACTCTCTATCGAGTCAAATCTTCAATAATGAATAATGGTTTAAGGCCCCTTTATTAAATCTTTGTGGAATGATTCATTAATACAGCCCAGTCTTCCTATTAATTAATTCTTTCTATCGGATGTTGTTTATCTAATCCTCATAAACCTTCATTAACCCCTTATTCAATCCTTAATGCCCATATATTAAACATTCTTAACCTTATTGCCACATGTATATATAACCTTCCCCACTCTTATACTATGGTTATATTTGGACTTACCACATGAAACCGTCTATCAATGCTTCATTTCTATTATGAATATTTTATAATAGAAATCACAATAAACATACATAAACCATACCTTTTTTCTTATTCCTCAGACTCTGCACATTTCTCAATGCTATCACAATCGCACTCTTAGGGTTTCATGGGACTCTTCATACTTCTCCTTTCGCATCTGGGATGCGATAAAACACCCAAACTTCAATAAACATAAACCGTAGTCATTACTTTTTCGGGTCCGCTCTTCTATCGCACTTCGCAATACTCCTTGTTCCGCTTACTTCGCATATCGCAATATTTATTGCTCGCTCCATTGCACCTTCGCATATCACCATTGCTTAGGGCCCGGTACATTACCATGTAATATTTGCGATGTTATCAAATCGTTGATCTCAACGAACATTGCAATCCCATAGCACACTTGCCTATGGCCAAGGTTAATTCACTCACCATTTAACTGTTGCGATGTAGGATTTAACAACGATTCTCCACCATTGATCTAATCACTCGATCCAACAGTCAGCGACGGTCTTGCATATTGCAATTGCAATTCCCTTAAGGCCGATTCATTCATTCACATGATAAGTTGCGACATGATATTAATAGCTATGTTCCATGTGACTTGATCTCATGCATTGATTTGTTAGATCCAATGGTTCCTGTGCATCAATGCTTTACTTCTCAACCATCTCTTTAGTTGGGGTTTACGAAATTTCTTCAATGTTTCTATGCAGCTTAGGTTACTTCATGGTCCTTCATCCTTCATTTTTCCACTGCCTAACTCCCTCCTGAGCTTAACTTCGCATGTTCTTTAACGGAGTCCCTCCAGAACATTACTTTGGTTCTTCGACCGGTTTCAAAGGTCCACTATGATCCGCTTTCTCGTTCTTCTTCACTGTGTATTCTGCCGAACTCTATCTGCATACATATATTATACAGACTATCTGATACACACATAATTTATCATTCCATATTGAATCACACACTTACACACTCAGAATCGAATTCTCTTTATATAAACATATAAAAAAATGATTACATTTTGAAGCTCTCCATCCCTCTCTGACCTTATTCTTATAATTAATGGCCCCTATTTACAATCTACCTGTAGGCTTAGAGTCACCCTCTAATTAGCTTGGTTATCTATCCAACCATCGAACCTATCAAACCTCTCTCTCCTCTGATTATGCCTTTTAGGCTTACATTTATACAAAGGGATTCTAAAACCAATTCCTCGTTTAGATCCATAAACCTCTCAACAAAATCCTAAAATCTCTTCCTCATCCCTAAGGATCCTCTCTAATCCTCAAAATCATGAACTAAATCCTAATCCAAGTTTTACAATTAATTCTCAAATCCCTCAATCTCTCAAGTATCCTAAATCTCTCATATTCTCCCACATTGAGAATATTTACAAATATGTCTCACAATATTCAATTAAATCTTGTTCTCATTAAAATTGCTCAAAAGCCTAAATAATTACATTAATTCACACTTAGGAAACCAACTTCCTTGGAAACACAAGACCTCCTATGCCTTTCTAAAATACAATGATATTGTTGAGTTGATTTCTCCTGCATCACATTCAACCTTTACATTGATTGCTTATACGTAGGTGTCCTATTGAGTGCCTCTCTCAACCTTTGAGGGGAGTGATATTCTTTGATCTTCAATTTTTTCATCAGTGTGTTCCATCTCTTTAAGCAGGCATGTATTCTATCATCTCCTAGCAGCCTAAACATATCCTCAAAATGTGAAATTGCTTGCTCTTGGGCAGCAAGATATCTAGGTGCTAGTTGATGATCATTTGCAATTAGATTATGGGTGTTGATTAGGGCCATAGGATTTGATTGTTCAGCTCTGATGAAAAGAGGTTCATTTTTCTCTCTGGCCAACATTCTTTTCATCTCTGCAGCCCTTGACTCCTCATGGTTCATCCATGATGCCAAAGCCATTAATTGTAAATCTCCTAGCTCAGCGTTAGGATCCCAAACATGCATGTCTATGAGGGCCATGTTGTGCAAGTAAAACTCAGCCATTTTGGCCCTATCCTCTAGTGTACTTTGATCACAAAGATTAATAAACTGCCTATAGTCCTGAAATGGCATGGTGCCCCTTTGTGCTAGTGTTTTAATCTGAAATTGCACCCATTGTTCTTTGAGGTAAAGAGCATATGATTTAGATGGCATCCTACACTGGATGGCCTCCAAGGAGAGGCTGGCCATACATGCTAGTTTCTTTTCCCTCTCTTGTAGCCATCCTCCCAGCCATGCATTTTCCCTCTCAAGTTGATCTCTCGTTATTGCTTCTCTGTCCCTTGGTGTAGGGGAATCTTCAATCTCAATAGGGAATTTTGTTGATATTTGTGGCTTCCCTTGTTTGATTCTTGTGCTCTTTCTTGCTATGAAATATAGAGGGGTTTTCCTTCTTATTTTCCCCTTTTTTTTAAATGGGGTGTTGAGAGCAGTGAGGGCAGTTGTTTCCCCTCTCTCAGGGGCCTCTGGAGACACCCTAGATGAATCCTCCTTGTGTTCTTCCCCTTCTTTCTCAATGCCTTCTTCCTATATGTTTTTCTTATCTTCTTCCTCTTGTTGTTATTTCTCATCTTCATCAGTTTATTCCTTAGTTTCCTTCTCTGTTTCAGCATCATCCTCCTTCTCTTCTCCTGCTTCATCATGTTCCTCTATATTAGTTTTTTATTCATCCATCGCATCCATATCGAGCTCTGTATCTTCTTATTCTTGTTTTTCCTCCTCCTCGCTGACAGAAGGACTAACATCATAGGTGAGGGTATTGATGTCATCCTTTGCTGGTAAGCCTCTGAAGACTGACCATGTTATAGGGATCCTCAGGTTTTGGAGGGCATCTTTAATGAGGATCCTGATCAACCCATGGTGAGCCAATTTTTGGGAATTACTTTCCTTTACTTTGCTTCTGGAGTCTATGAGTGATTTCATCAAGAAATAGGGTATGTTGAGTCTTAGGTGAATTTTTGTTTCTATCCAAAATCTTAATTCTTCAAGCATCCTAAAATGGTATCCATAAACAACATTGTATCTATGGAATGGTAGATGAGGTGATGGAATATGGTGAATGAGGTGGACAGTAATGAATGAGGGTGGTGGATGATGTGGAGGAGATGAGATGGAGTGGAGAAATTGGGGTGGCCTGCTGCGGGGGTAGGGAGTGTACAGGATGTTTATCAGGCTTGAACTCCCCCGCAACAATCTCAAGCTGTAGATTTGATCAAACACCTGAACGTCATGGTCAACTCCGGGGGTGAGCCTGAGTTATAACTCATGCTCGTTGCTCCCCTGCAGAGCACTTTATTTGCCCCTCGAACCCACGCTTACTTAAATCTTATGCTATTTCTCGAACTTTAATATGGGTCGGGGCCCCACCTTACATCGGATTTGAATGCCATCAAAAATAAATCACTGTTTTCGGACTCTTGCATTCTCTTTTGATTTTAAAAATAATTTCCTTTTCGCCACCTCACTATTTGCTTTGTTGAAGGTGGCCAAGTTAACTGACCATCTTTTCACTTATAAACCAACTACCTCATAACCCTTACAACTTTTGATCAAATGATGCATATCAGTGAGTGAGTGAGTGGGATACTTACCTATGGTCTCGATCCCATGTTGTAGTTGTCAAAGATTAGAGTTGTTGCGTTGTTTATTTGTTGCATGGTCGTTCTTCTTCCTCCTCTGTTATCTGTTGTCTGTTTTCTGCTATCTAGAGCTCCTGGATCATCCTAGTGAAGAATTGTAGCTAATGATTGATATTCTATGGGATACACTGCTATAGGATTTCCTATAGGATCATCCTATAGGTTTTCAGGGATCCTATAGAAAACACAATCTACGCATAAATTGAAGCAGTGGAATGGAAAATGACAGAAATGATGGAGTGATGCATGGTAAGGAGCGGAGGAGATGGATATATGTGAGGAAGGGTTCCCTTTGGATCCTCTTTTTGCTCCTTGACTGTCTTTCTTGTCCACCTGCAAATAACAATTACATCTTTTTATCTTTTTTTTCTCTCATTTTTTTTTGAAAAACACCTAGGTTGCCTTAGAGAGGTTTTCACCCTAGATGTTTGCCCTAAGCGCCTCAAGGAAGTTTTTCACCCAAGGATCTTCTTATTCATTTTTTTCTTTTCCTTTTTTCATCATTGGGCCACCTCATGAGGTTTTCAACCCAAAGATGGGAATCATGCACCTCATGGAGGATTTCACTTGAATCCTTTTTTTTTTTTTTTTTTTTTTTTTTTTTTTTTTTTTTTTTTTTTTTTCAGTGACCTGATGAGGGAGGAGCTGGAACTTGCTCCACCATCATCACTGTCTTATTGATATTGTCAATGAACTCTTGTTTTGATAAATGTCTCTTGTATATTTTCAATCAGTTTCCATTAACAAGCAATGGAATGGCTTCTTCATCTATAGTTTTGATTTGCACTGAACCATTATCATGACATATTTCTACCACATAAGGTCTAAGGCATCTTGTCCTTAGCTTTCCCTTGAAGTATTTATACCTAGAATAATATAACAATGCCCAATCGCCCTCTTGAAATTTCATCTCCTTAATATGTCTATCATGCCAGAGCTTCCTCTAAAGCTGAACTATCCCTATATGTAGGAGGGTCTGCATCTGAATTCATCCAAGCCATTCAAATGGAACAATCTTTCTTTCTGTGCATGACTGAGATCCAAATATCATTATGCTGCCATCCTCAATGTATTATATTCAAACTCAATAGAAAACAAAGCCTTTTTCCCATAGACTAGCTCATAGGGTGTAAATCCAGTGGTGGTCTTCCATGTTGTATTATATGCCCGGGTGGCCCCAACTAGTCTCTCTGCCCAATCCTTCCTGCTACTGCTCACTACTTTGGTTAAGATGCTCTCCAGTGCCCTATTGGTCACCTCCACTTTCCCATTAGCTTGTTGATCATAAGGAGCGGAGGTCCTATGCTTGATTTTGTGATGGTTGAGTAGTTCTTCAATCATGTTGGAAGTAAACTGGCTGCCTTGATCTATGACTAACTCTCTAGGGTGCCCAAATTTGTAGAATACATTCTCCCTTAGGAACTCAGCCACCTTCTCTTCTGTTGATGCCTTAATCACCTTGGTTTCAGCCAAGTTAGTCAAATAATCAATGCACACAATAATGTATTGTTTTTGCTTTGAAGGAGGGTTGATAGGCCTAATGAAGTCCATGCCCCACTTGTAAAATTGCTCGAAAGTCACTTGAGGTTGTAGGGGCATTTCATCTCTTAGAGTAGGCTTTCCCATCCTCTGGCACCAATCACATTGACTAATGTACTTTTTCAAATCTTGATGAAGAGTGGGCCAATAATAGCTAGCTTGTAACACTTTGAATGATGTCCTCTTTGCTACAAAGTGACCTCCACAAGGCCCATCATGACAGGTCAGAAGGATGTCAAAATCTTCCTCTTCCCTTACACACCTTCTCAAGATTTGATCTCGTCCAAGTTTGAAAAGATTGTCCCCAATCCAGGTGAAGGGGGAACTTTTTCTGACTATCTTGTTTTTTTTCTTTGGAGGTCAAGTTTGGTGTGTTGATACCAAATAGTTTGTTATATCAAAAAACCATGGGTAGAGAACTAAAATAGAAAAAAAATGCTCATCTGGTAACTAGTCATCCACCATTCCTTCTTCAGCTGCAAGAAGATTCATCCTAAATAGAAAGTCTACAACATTTTCCTTACCAGGCTTCTCAAAATATTTAGATCAAACCATTATAACAAAAGAAACCATCTTATAATTATAGCATTCACATCTGGTTTGTTCATTAAATATTTGATTGCAACGTGGTTAGTATGCACAAATTTTTGGTAGCTTGTAATGTAATGCCTAAATTTGTTTAATGAATGCACAACAGTCGGGAGTTCCTTTTCGGTCACCATATAATTTAGCTCAGCCTTCGACAGGTTCTTACTGATAAAATAGATGGCATAGGGAAATTTCTCCTCTACCTAACCTAAGGCTACTCCTATGGCTTTGTGTGAGGCATCAGGATGAATATGAAAAGGGAGGGCCCAGTTTCGGCCTCAAAGAATTGGTATAATGGTTAACTTATGCTTTGAAATGTCTAAGGCCTCTTAAATCTTTGGCCAACAACCCAAATAAAGGAGAGGCTAACTTGTTGAAGTCCTTTATGAAACTTCAGTAGTATCCAGCTAACCCCAAGAAACTTCTAACATCCCTCTGATTTTGTGGAGGTGGGACCCTTTGGATGATTGCTATTTTGTTCGGGTCCACCTGCAGTCCTTGCTGAGATATCAAGTGACCTAGCACAGCCCCTTCAGTCATTAAGAATTCACATTTTTCTAGACTTAGAGACAGGTTCATTTCAATGCATTTGTGCAATACTTTGCCTAGGTTAGTAAGGGCTTCTTGAAAATCATAGCCATAAGGTGTAAAATCATCCATATAAGTTTCCACCGCATCATGTACTAATTCAACAAAATACTCAAGACTTCTCTCTAGAAAGTGGCAGGAGAATTGCATAAGACAAAAGGAAGGACCCTATAGGCAAAAATACCTGAAGGACAAGTGAGTGTGGCCTTATCCTAGTCTTCTAAGCAAATTTGGATTTGGTTGTACCCACTGAATCCATCTAGGAAAGAAAAGAACTTTTTCCCTGCCAAGCCATCTAGCACTTGGTCAATGAAGGGTAGGGGAAAATGATCCTTCTTTATGGCTTTGTTCAACTCACTGTAATCGACACAAATACTCCATTTACCATTTTTCTTGGGAACTAACACTAAAGGAAAACCCACTCACTGTCAGAGATAGGGTAACTAAATATTGCATCTAGCAGTTTTTGCAGTTCTTCTTTGACTATATCTTTAAGAGCTAGATTCATCCTCCTTTCTGGTTGCCGGAAAAGCTTCCAACCTTATTTGATGTATATGTGGTTAGTACACACTAAGGGGTGTACTCCCTTCATTTCCTTGTAACTCCAAGCGAAGGCTTCTAGGTTTTCTCTCAACATGTTGCATAGCTTTTCCACTTTGAGAACAAAAAGAGATGGATTAATTTTCAAAGTTTTCTCTGGGCCAAATTCTATGTTTTTGACATGCAATGGGTTGGAACTGGCCAAGGATAAGTCAATTGGATGATTGCTCTGGGTTTCCCTTACTTCTTCTAATGGCAATGAACTAAGAGTTGGACTTTGGAGCAGGTGTTCAATTAAATCATCCTCATCTTGTTGTCCTCCTCCTATGGTTGCTTCCAAAGCATAATGTTGGGCTAAATAAGCCTCATCTTCTTCCTCCTCCTCCAACCATAAATGTAAATCATGCTTTAGAGAAGGTTGAGCAGGAGGGTATAGAAGTAATTGCTTGGACATATTCCTATTCTTGATGGTCATATTGCCAACTCTACAGCTAATGTAAGCATTGGTTGTGGCCAACCATGGCCTCCCAAGGATGAGAGGGTAAGCAGTAAGATTAGCCTTAGGCTAGAGAACTAGAAAATCTACAGGGTACTCCCAAGAGTCAATGGAGACCATCACATCCTCCACAATTCCCTCAGGGGTGACTGTGGAACAGTATGCAAGTTGCAACATTGTTGTGGTCTTCCTCAATGACCCTTAGAGGTTGATCTTGAGCATGGTGTCCTTGGTCATCACATTAATGGTAGCCCAAAGATCGATCAGAGTGTTTGGGACAATGGTTCCATTGATGTGCACATCTACTACAGGGCTTCGAGGGTCCAAATATTTTGAAATTATTACCTGCGGTGTGCTTGGTCATCACATTAATGGGAGCCCCAAGATTGATCAGAGTGTGTGCGATGATAGTTCCATTGATGTGCACATCTACTACATGGCTTCCAGGGTCCCAATATTTCGAACATTTTACCTGCCCCAGCATTAAGTCAGACAACTTCCCAATGACATTAATGGTAGGGGCATCCATTTTTCTTCTTCCTGGATGCTTGAAGCACTTCTCCTTAATCAACTTATTGTAAATGGGAACATCTTTTATTGCCTAGAGAAGGGGGATCTTTACATATAGATTTCTCAATTCTCCCAGAAGTTCAATTTCTTTTGGGGTAGGCTGGAGTGGTTGGGCTAATATCTCAGGAAAGGGTGGATTCACTTTAAAGTTGCTTTACTCTCTATCTTCGTCAACCTCCCTATGTGGAGAGTGAGGTTGGTTATCCAGGAGAATTCTCCAAAATCTTAGGTTCATCTCCTCGATTTCTATAACATAAGTTGGGTACGATGTCTCTCCACTGTATACTTATTGAGCTTTCCTATTGTTCGGATTTGGATTTGGCTGGGCAGACATTTGGGGTTGCTTGGGTGGAGCAGAGTGTAGGAGTTGTGGTTGGGTGGGTGGTGGAGGCAATAGAGCTAGAGCATTGTTGTATTGTGGCCTCCACCCCTGGAGTGGGGTATTCCACTAAGGTTGTGGCAGAACATAAGGTTGAAATGACTGGCTGGCGAGCTAGGAATGATATTGAGATGCATAGGACCAATGAGGGGGTGTAGACGAGGAAGGATGAGCAGGGGGTCCCCAAGAAGGTATATTTGTGGTTAGGTTTGGGTTCTAATATGCATGGGATGACCCTTTCATACCTTGCTGTTATGGTCTAGACCCAGGAGGTCTCCTTTGGTTGATGTAGCAAGTCTTCTCATTAACCCCTTCAGCTCCTCTACATACAACTTTAAGTTCGTGTAAAGAAGGGCACTTGTATGTGGAGTGGTTTTCTTCACAGACCGAGCAAATCTCAATGCAGTTCAATGGACATTTGTTCCTAGGATGCCTCCTGGTGCATCTAGGAAAAAATATGGCCAAGGCTCTCTCTGCTTCCTCTTGCTTCCCTTTTATGTTCATGGTATCCAACTACAAAGCAAGTGTTTGTAGCATCTCACTTTTGAAATCTTCCAACATATTTCCAATTTCACCCTTGATGGATGAGTTGGAAGATGATGTATTGGCCATAGGTTGATTACTCCTACCATTTTTCCTGGCTACCCTAGAATGGATTCTAAAGACATTTTTGATATCCTCATAGGGTAATTGGTAGATATCCCCTCCTAATAACAAGTGTAAGGTATCCAGAAGATCTTCCCTTACTCCTCTAAGTAGTACCATATTTAGTGACTCGGGGTCAAGTGTGCACTTGGGCCTTTTGTAACAGAGTTGGAATATTTCTTTGTAGTCTTCTAAAGATTCAACATGGCCCATGGCCATCCTGAAAATCTCTTCTTTAGTATCCTTTTGTTGGAATTATGATACAGGTGTTGTCCTTGATGGCAACTCACTCCGATGACAGATCATAGTACGGCAGGTTAACAACACAGAGTTATAGATCAGAAAGCACAGAATGAAGAAAGAGAGGTATACATAGGTTCACCTTTGACCAAGATGCATGTAAACGCAGGTTCACTGTATACAAGTCGTGTTTACGTACACACACACTTTCACAAAAGGAGAAGTGTGTATACCTTGGAAAACTATGTTTTGGTCCAAATTATTTGGTCCATGGTATTTTGATCCATGGTATTGGTCCAAGGTATTTGGTCCGAGGTATTGACCCTCGGTGTTTGGTCCAAGGTATTGGTCCTAAGTGGTTTTGGTCCATGGTATTAAGAAAGGCATACAAACTATAAAAGGAGGAGAAGATCATTAGGCCAAGGTGGGCAAGTATCGAATATCTGATGAAGTGTGAGATATAGTATGTATGTTATTGGGTTATGGTGCATAGCTGGATCTGAACCAAGGATGAACCTTAGCTAATGATAACGAACCAAATCTACTGATGAATCGAGCTCTTAAGGTGTAAAATGAACTATCATTATGTGTTGATGCTCATGTCTATTCTAGATCTGAATACTGATACATACATTATTTTGTAAATTATATGATCATGGTATAACTAAAATCTGGAATAGCTGCAACTCTGAATTTATATTTGTAGAAGTATACATTCGTTGGCCTTGAGAAAAGCATGTGTACATGCAGGTTCGACACATGAAAATACCATATACCTTATAAAATATGTTTAGTTGTTGTTGTTTGTTGTTTTAGAGTTCTGGGTTCTGGTTTGGGTTCTGGTTATTGTAGTCTGGTGATAGTACTCTAAATGATCAGATTAATGGGTTGTCAAAGTGATTGATTGATTCGGTTATGATTGGTTCAAAAGGTGATTGGATGACGCAGATATATTTGACGATTGAATGTCAATTATAATGTTTTTGATGGATCAAATCTGAAAATTTATGAAACTTGGTCTGTAGAAGAAGAAAGAATGTCGTAGCCATTTGTAGGTCGGCACCTATGTACTAGTAAAAATATCGGCTAGTACAAGAGATAGGGGGTTGTAGCTCCCTTCTAGTAGAAGCTGGAGAATGAGAGAAGGTTGTAGCCTTCTATAGGTAGAAGCTTGTGTACTGGTATAAGACTGCACCAATACGAAAATTGTAAACATAAATTTTCTTATTATTAAAAGAAGACAAAGACGACAACAACAGGTGGTTTTTACCCACATTGGGTTTCCACCTTATATCTTGGTGTTCATATGTGTTTCTTATGTGTGATGCTTTATTCTTGTTTTACTGCACTATCTAATGAATTCCTTATATACTGGTTAAAGTTCAATGCATGCTAATTTGGGTAAATCAAAAGATCTATGTATATACACTGGTTGCATTAAGTACAGTTTCATATACACGCTAGTTCACTAAGCTGAAGTAGCATATACAAATCAGTTTTGAAAATGTAATTATTGATTTGCTAATACTGATTCACCCCCTCCCCTCTCAATATTATTTCCAGTAATTGGTATTAGAGCAGGTCCTTCAGAAGAAGCTTGATCGCTTGAAGGAAGATCCATCATCATGAGTAATCAAGAAAGCGGGGGATCCATCAAACCACCAATTGTTTATGGGAGCAACTTTTTTTATTGGAAGGTAAGAACCACAACCTATCTTCAATCACTTGGAATAGATGTCTGGGAAATAGTGGAAGGAGGATATACATTTCCATCAACAATTCCTACAGATATGGCAGGTAAAAAGCAATATGAAACCAATGCCAAGGCTATCAATACATTATTGGGAAGTCTGTCACAATCAGAGTTTGTCAAAGTTATGTAGCTCAAATCAACCAAAGAAATATGGGAAAAAATCATTCTAAGCTACGAAGGAGACTCTCAGGTAAAACATGCTAAACTGCAAACTCTCAGAATTCAATATGAAACTATCAAGATACATATTGATGAAAGTATAGCTAGTTACTTCTTACGTATAGATGAGTTTGTTAATTGCATGAAGAATTTGGGTGAAGAGATAAAGGAAGTTACCTTAGTTGAAAAAAGTTTTAAGATCCTTGTCTGCTAAATTTGAATCAAAAATATCTGCCATAGAAGAAAAGCAGGATCTACAGACTATTACTATGACACAACTTCATGGAATCTTAACTGCCTTTAGATGAGAAAAGGAGGTCCATCAGATATGAGAGAAGCCGCATTTAAAACTTTAACTAAACGAAAATAAGAACTCAATGAATCAGGACATCTTTCAGAAGAAGAAGAGGAAGTAAACTTTGTCAAGAAGCTTCAACAGGGTTCCAGAAGATTCAGAGGTAAACTACCTCTCAAATGTTTTTCCTGTGGTAGAGTCGGTCATTATGCTGCCAAATGTCCTCATAAAGATAAATATGATAAAGGGGAGGAATCTGAAAAATGGAATAGAAAACAAAATGTAAATAAAAAGAGTGACTATACTCATGAAGATAGCGATTATTTATCAAATAGTGATGAAGATGAAAATACTAATGACTATAGACTTCTGATGGCTTATGAAGATGATGATTTTTTGGATGCTTTAGATGAAGATGACCTTTATGAAGAAAAATATAAACTCAAAATATATTTATAAGAAAAGAATATGATTATAGATACCTTGACATACCAACTTGCTGAAAGAGAAAAACACAATGAAAAACTAGAATGTGAAATAGTGGGTCTAAGAAAGGATCTTGAGAAAACAAAAGCTCTCAATCTTATATTTGCTAAAGGATTAGAAACCTTTAAATGAATTATCAAAGTGCAGCGTTCTCCTATGATAAATACAGGTCTTGGATATACTAAAGAAACATCTCAATCACAGAAGTCTTCAACCTCCACTAAAAGCTATCTTGATGCAGCAAAGAGCAGTGAACAGTTTGACAATCATCAGCAAAGGCATAAAGTAGATCACCAAGTAAATTAAGCTCAGTTTACTTCAAGGATGAACAAAAGCTATAACCAACCTTAGGTAAATTGTACTCAATTTGCTTCAAAGATGAATATCAATATTTTAATGAGTTTGTGGAAAACCTGTGAGTAGTTTAAGAAACCAACGTTTCGGACTGACTTGGTGAGTCCATCATCAGGGCAATGAGATTGCTTTTGAGAAGAGAGAATGAATTTCTTAACCATATTAATAGTTATTGATTCTTTAATTTATTATTTTTATTTTTATGGTCGGCTTACTACTGATTATTTTAATTTATGATTTGTATATTTTATTAAAATGATTGTTAATTTTATTATTTATTTATTTAATTACTATGTATTATATATTTTTATTATGTATAAATATGTGTATTATTTAATATTGAATATAATAATATTATTTTAAAATATTATTATTTGTTAATTATATTATTATATTTATGTATTATCTCTTAATTTATATATTTATATATTTATTATTTTTATTTATTATTTTATTGATTTTTGGATATTTATTATGTATTATTAATATGAATTAATTTAATATTATTTTTTTAAATTTTTTATTTTTGTTATATTATTATTTATTTATGTATTATCTCCTTAATTATATTATTTATTTATTAATTATTTTATTTTATTTATATATTTATTTATTGATTATTTGGATTATGTGTGATGTTTAGAAATTTATGGATTTGGACAAATTTAATTTAATTTACTCATCACTATAATGATTTATTTGACTTTGGAATTATTGTATTCTTTGATTTAATTAATGTTTATTTATGATTATATGAATTAATAATATTATGTTTATAGTATATTTTAATATTGTTGTATGATATAGATATATATTATTGTTGTTAATTTCATTTGTTATTTTTATTTACTTATTTATTTATTGATTATTTGGATCTTGTGATGATTAGTAATTATGAATTTTGACTAATGTAATTATATGCTTCTAACTATATGTAATTATTTGACTAGGAATTTGGGTTATTTAATATTTGTAATTGTTTGTTTATTAATTGTTTAATCAAATGGGTGTCTATCATTATAAGCATATGTATTTATTTATTTATTTAAATAAAAATGTGTTTGTTACTATCAATTTGGAATTATTATTATATTCTTTTATTTAATTAATGTTCGCTTATGTTTATAATATATTTTAATATTATTGTACAAAAATAGGTATGTGTTCTTGTTATTAATTTTGCTTATTATTTTATTTTATGAATGAGTGAAAATGATTGATTAGTGCTTTTTTATTTTATTGATTAGGGGTTTCCATGTGTTACTTAGCTTAAGGCCATCATCTCTATTCATGTTGTTGGAGGTTTTTTCGATCTCAATAGATTCCTTTACTCTTCTTTTTAAATAATGGTCTTCTTTATGAATTAATTTAGCCTGTTCTATGCATATATAGTGTGAGGAAGAACACGCATGCTCAGCTAGACCTGACTTTTCTGATCTCATTTTTGAAATATCATTAATATGCTCTTTTAACCTAATGCCAAATGATCTTCCAGTTTCTCCTATATATATTTTGCCACATGAACAAGGAACTGAGTAGACACCTTTGTGGTTTTTTGGGTCTATTAGGTCTTTGGCAGAATCAACCATGTTTTTGATGGTGTTTGGGGGAGTAAAGGCCATGGTTTTTTGGGTCTATTAGGTCTTTGGCAGAATCAACCATGTTTTTGATATTTTGATGAGCTATGAATGTGATTTAAGGTTTGTAACAAACCTCGGGCAAGAAGTTGAAGTATTGAAGTATAGTCTCTTGCTGATTATGTTTGTAAAGTCTAATGCTTCCGTTATTATAAGATTTTGATATGGCTAACTTCATGCTTCTGTAGTTTTGGTTGTACTTGCTATCTAAGTTGTGTAGGTACATCTTCAAGATGGTGAAGATGATCGTAAGTAAAGATGGTGTGATAAGCATGATATATGAATGACTCTGATAAGAAGGATGGAAGCGATAAAAGATTCTCCAATAAGAAGAAGTTGATCTCCTTGGGTTAAGAGGGAGCACAGATAGAAGATTAAGAGGAAGCCTGAATAGAAGAAATCTCCCTGGTTGAGAGGGAGGGCATAGGATAATTTTGATTGGAGAATGCATTTTGAAGGATATTTTGCTGCATGTGAAGTAGGAAAGGAAAGTGTATGATTGAGGAATCTTTTGTTAAAGATTCGGTTGACAGTCCTACTGTGTTGCGAAGTAACATCTGTTGTCTGAAAGACCTCGAAGGTTTGTGTTTTTTTATGAACATGTAAAAGTATATTATTGATTGGGGTTGTGTTTGTACAGGTAAATCTCTCGAAGGTTTTGATAACATGTTGGTTACTGATCATTTTGATTGGGAGAGATTTGTTGTCCTTGATCTACAGGATCAAGGAGTGTTGAGGCTTTATGAGTGAAGCATTGCTTGGGAGGACATTTGTCCGACACTTTGTGTTGATGTTTAGGTCCCGAAGTTGGTAGGGTGGTGTTGGTCATAGAGCTTTGACCTCGGTTACACACTTAGATCCCTGGGTTGATGGTTAGCAAGCAAGCCTGATTGTACCTAGAGAGGCTGAAAGCTTGAGTCCATCTTAGTCCCACACGGATAGATTGCCTAGTCAGGAGTCTAGTCCGTGGCATTGCGGTGCCTAAATTGTTGAGAGACCAATGGATAGATTGCCCTGGTCAGGAATCTAGTCCATGGCATTGCGGTGCCTAAACTTTTTCATAGATCATGTGTTTTGGGATCTTCCATGTACCTCTATGGTTATATGTAAATATGAATACCTCCCTAGTTAAGAGGGAGTGTTGAAGAATGTAACTAGGTCCGGTATTCATAATTATACTTGAAGTCAAAATATAATATATTTGTCAAAAGAAAGCAAAAATAATTTTATTATTATTTTAATTGACTTGTTAAATCATGGGTTTCATGCTTGGGTCAATTGTTATAGGTCAAGCCTCAATTGTAGGCTTTAGGATTGTCAAAGTCAATTTTGTTTGAAGACTCCTCCATCCATCAAAGTCTCCTTGCTATCGAAGGACTCATCATTAAGTCGGTTTCCATAAGTAAACTCAAGTCGGCCTAACCTAATGAAGACACAACTGTTCAAAAGATTCATGTCGGCCTAATACAGTGACACAACTCGTCATGATCACATGTCGGCCTATTTTCATATGGCAACAACTATATATATGTGTATAAGGTCTTTGCATTACACATCACAGAAAAACTCGGACTAATTGTAGAGATAATTTCGGGTAACCTCAGAAGCTGGGATTCAGAAATCACAATGGACAGGTTCGGTGCTATTACAGTGATATAGTTTCGATGCTATTCAATGATATTATAGTGGAGAAGTCTCAGTTAATTGTAGAGATGAACTTGCATTACAATGACCACAGAACTCGCATTACAATGGAGACTTTCGGTGATATCACAGTGAGGAGTTTTGGTAATATCACAGTGAAGTAGTTTAGTAATATCACGATGAAGGAGTTTGGTAATATCATAGTGAAGAAACTCGGTGATGTCACAACAAAGAAGTTTAGTGCTATCACAGTAAGAAAGTTCAATGCTTGCGCTGTGAAAATTCGAGAATCCCACCCGAATCAACTACTGTAGCAACTGATTAAACTTCTCCTATCTGTTAATTACTGCAACAAATTATTTACTGTTTCCTACAGCAAATAACAAAGCTAACACACTGCAACCTTCACTTAATTAATTAATTTGCCCAAAACAAGAACATAACAAATAGAGAAAGATGCACGAGTGAGTATTTTTTGGACAAATGTCCCCGGAAAATCTCAATGTGGGAAAATTGGTGCAACAACTTTGAGGGTTTTCTATTACTAAGCAGTAGTTTTTGAATACAACTCTGGATGCCCTTCCAATAATCCAATTATAGAGAAAGTAAACTGGCATAAAAACTTAGTGAGATTAACTCACTTTACCCGACAATTCCAACTATTTCGGCAGCGGAACCAACTGCCCTCGACTATCTCTGTGCTGGCCCTGCGTAGGCCATGCGTCAGCCTCAACAGGCTCTGCGTCAGCCCAATTAGGAAACATTTGCCCTTTGGAGCGGTTTCCAGCCCTCCGGCTAAGAAATCAACTCCCTGGCAGATTTCAGACTTCTGCACTGGAAGACCATGCTGCTTCTGCGTGAGCCCTTCTGGCTCTGCGTCAGCTCTGGGTGGGCCCTTCTGGCCAAGCGTCAACCCCTCTTGGGTCTGCGCTGCCTCCCCATGGTGTCTCTCTGCCTCTTTGCTGCTGATTCTAGGTCTTGGAGAAGATACTCCAACCCAACTATCCCTGCCCCTCACTGCAAAAGCTCACTATCAAAAATCTCCTGGTAGTTGCTCTGCTTCAGAAAATCGATTCTTTGAACTGTGTGTGTGTGTTCTCCAAGTGCCCATCAAGCCTTCTCTTATAATCCTCTCGTTGATCATTCAACGACCTAGATTAGATTCTAATCAATGGCTAGGATCATATTGACTCGATCTCCGTCTTCTTCTAGAAATTTCACCCACAATTTATATTAATACCTTTTAATTATTTTAATTTCTTAAGTTTAGACTTAAGGTCCCATTAAAAATAATTAGTTATTTTAATAAAACTATCTCCGGGTGGAATTTCTCAAAAAGATTTTTGGCTTCTTTGGAATACATGTGCCTAAGCCTCCCTGCAAAATTTGAGACTTAGAGCATATCCGATGCTACCAGAAATCAACACTCCCTCTTAGTGAGGAATGTGCTCTAGCAATGCAATCTGTTGAAGCATCACTCTGTTCTGTAACATCTCCCTCTGCGCTATTGATGTTTGACATACTGTCCACCAACCTCTGCGCAAATGCTGCATCTATACTGCTGCTGACCCTGCCACTGTCAACATTGCATCTGTACTGCAACTCCCTCTAAATTTTTGCATATGTGCTATTGCTGGCACTGGCATTGTCCACTGCTACTACACTGCAAACTGTTGCTGCTACTACATCAACAATGGAAAAAACATCTCAAATTTTTGATCTGTGTTCTGTATGATACCATGTGAATGTTGGAGCCTAACTGTTGCTAGTCTCTGCACTAACCCTCTGAATCTACTGCGTTGTTGCTGACCTATGCTATGTACCATTTGCACTGTTGCCAACTCTGCTCCGTGTTGTTCAGTCTCTGGCGCTCCTAACCACTACAACTGTCTCTCCGACACTCCTTGGCACCATCCGACACTAGTCCATCCTGCTACTTCTGATCTGGGCTCCTGTAGCAAGGTAATGATCCATGAGGTGGGCTCCTAAAGGACCCTGTCCATCTGTAGCTCTTTCAAACTACAACTCTAAATCACCCCACCTTCCTCCTGGAGATATCGCTGCCACCTCTGCCCAAAAAAATGTTGAATTGCTCCCTCTCTTCTCTGCATATCACTGGATTGGCCTATACACTACCTTCTGGAGCTTGTAGATCTGCCCCTCTCCACTGTTGCTCAGCTAGTGAGAATTAAGACTCATTGTCTGGAAGTCCTCCGAGGAAGAATTCCCTCATTGTGCTTCTCTTTCTCTTCTGACATCTTTCTACCCAGTAAAACAACCTACAGAAAAATTGCATCCCACCAACTCTTCCTCACGCTGAGGGTTCAATGATGCTCCCTCTGCCATGGAGCACTGTTGCCAACTCTGCTTTGTGTTGTTCAGTCTTTGGCGATTCTAGCCACTACAACTGTCTCTCTGACACTCCTCGGCACCATCCGACACTAGTCCATCCTGCTACTTCTGATCTGGGCTACCGTAGCAAGGTAATGATCCAAGAGGTGGGCTCCTTAAGGACCCTGCCCATCTGTAGCTCTTTCAAAATACAACTCTAAATCACCCCACCTTCCTCTTAGAGATATGGCTGCCACCTGTGCCGAAAAAATGTTGAATTGATCCCTTTCTTCTTTGCATAGCATTGGACTGGCCTATGCACTCCCTTCTAGAGCTTGTAGATCCGCCCCTCTCCATTGCGGCTCAGCGAGTGAGAATTCAGACTCATTGTCTGGAAGTCCTCTGAGGAAGAATTCTCTCATTGTGCTTCTCTTTCTCTTATGACGTCTTTTTGCCCATCAAAACGACCTGTAGAAAAACTGCGTCCCACCAACTCTTCCTCACGCTAAGGCTTCAACGATGCTCCCTTTGCCATGGAAAAAACTCGATCTGGAAGCTCTTCTCTTCGTCGACTCACTCATAGAGAGACTACCTCGAAATTTTAGCCCTCCGATTAGAACTACGCAAACCCTCTGGGGTTTCGAATTGCTGCCTCTTGCAGCTTTTTCGAACTCCCTCTTTTGCTCAGCACTTGGTCTCTGGTACTGTTCTTTCTTGCTTCACTTGCAATGCTATGATACCATGTGAAAATTCGATAATCCCACCCGAATAAACTACTGCAACAACTGATTAAACTTCTCTTATCTGTTAATTACTGCAACAAATTATTTACTGTTTCCTACAACAAATATCAAAGCTAACACACTGAAACCTTCACTTAATTAATTAATTTTCCCAAAACAAGAACATAACAAATAGAGAAAGATGCACAAGTGACAGTATTTTTTGGATAAATGTCCCCGAAAAAACCCAATGTGGAAAAACCGGTGCAACAACTCTGAGGGTTTTCTATTATTAAGCAGTGGTTTTTGAATACAACTCTGGATGCCCTTTCGACAATCCAGTTACAGAGAAAGTAAACTGGCAGAAAAACTTAGTGAGATTACCTCACTTTACCCAACAATTCCGACTATCTCGGCAACTGAACCAACTATACCTGACTGTCTCTGCGTTGGTCCTGCGTCAGCCTAACTAGGAAATATTTGCCCTCTGGAGCAGTTTCCAGCCCTCTTGGCTTAGAAATCTCAGCTCCTCGACAGATTTTAGACTTCTGCACTGGAAGACTGCGCTGCTTCTGCGTGAACTCTTCTTGCTCTACATGGGCCCTTCTGGCCCAACGTCAACCCCTATTGGGTCTGTGTTGTCTCCTCTCGGTGTCTCTTTGCCTCTCTGTTGCTGATTATGGGTCATGGAGAAGATACTCCAACCCAACTATCCTTGTTCCTCATTGCAAAAGCTCACTATCGAAAATCTCCTCGGTCGCTGCTTCGCTTCAGAAAATCGATTCTCTGAACTCTCTCTGTGTGTTCTCCAAGTGACCATCAAGTCTTCTCTTATAATCCTCTCGTTGATCATTCAGCGACCCAGATTAGATTCTAATCAATGGCTAGGATCATATTGACTTGATCTCCGCCTTCTTCTAGAAATTTCGCCCTCGATTTATATTAATACTCTTTAATTATTTTAATTTCTTAAGTTTAGACTTAGGGTCCCATTAAAAATAATTAATATTTTAATAAAACTGTTTCCGGGTGGAATTTCCCAAAACGATATTTGGGTTCTTTGGAATACATGTGCATAATTGTCCTTGCAAAATTTGAGACTTAGAGCACATCCGATGCTACTAGAAATCAACATGTGCAAGGAAGAATTTCAATGCTCGGTGACAACACAGTGATGAAGTCTCGGTGCAAACACATTGATAATGATTCGGTGCAAGCATAAAGATGAGGTTGCCTTGATGGATGGAGGTAGTCTCGTGTCTAAACTGTAAAGGTCTTGGTCGTCTCATCTTGAATCTACTAAAGGAAGAATTTTGACCGAGTTTTCCCTGGCAGTGTGCCTACATCTTTTGTTCTCTTCTATTTGTTGTTTGGCATTAATCTTGATGATAAGAAAAATATAATTCGAAAGAACAAATAATAATGATGAAAAACATCAAAAGATAATGTCATAATAAGAGAAATAGTGTAACTGCCACTCTTTGGATTTTTCAACATCTCCTACCTCCCTCTTTCTTCCCCCATCACTCACTCTCTCTCTCTCTCTCTTTCCCCTCCAATCCTCTCTTTTCCTCCATCACTTGTTACGAATAAATATATATAAATAATATAAATATAAACAATGAGGATAATTGTAATGACGATTAGTTAAGTAGTAATTAATACTGAAGAGGCATGTCTAATGAGACATGACTCTCCATGAAGAGGCAACTACCTAATATATAAGCAAGCCCCTCATTCTCATTGTAACATCATATCTTATTCATACATTTAATATGTAATATTTGTATCCTCATGGATATCTTTATATTCCATGTCTTCTGGATAATCTGAAAAAGGAACTTTGTTCGCTTCATTTGGTATCAGAGCAGTTGATCCTCTAGCTGCTTCATTGCTGCACAGAGCCACGCTCTTTGATCTAGGCCCTTGGCCATCGACTCTTTGTCAACTTTATTGTTGTTGCAGTTCAAGCGTTTCGCTACAATTGAAGTTTCTCCGTCTCGCCATTGACTTTTGGCCACATAGAAAGAGTTAAAATAAATAAATTGAAAATTGAAAAAATTTATTGGAAAAAAAGTATTAAAATATATATATATATATACACACACACACACATATATATATATATACACATCAAAAACAAAAAATCTCACGAAACCAAACCTCATGAAGACCATGGTGCCACTAGTTCCTCCTGCTGCTAGCCAACAACTGCTTTCCACAATAGCTCCACCATTGTCTCAACTATTCCTAAGCCATCGGAACTATCGTTGCCACATCTGCACAGAGCTGCCGTTGCGTCGACAACATCACTACCACAACGCTGCTGCACACCAACTGTCACAACAATACACCAAATCTATCTGATAGAACTCATTGCTGCCATCCATAAGTTGTGTCATCCACGTTGCCATCGGAACCAATCTACGTCCCCTGCCTCTGCCGCACTCCCTCCATCGCTAATCCAGTCACCACAACCAGCGAACTCCATCGTTGATATAGTCCCAACAAACCAGCGAAACTCTGGTGTCCATTTTTCGTGTTGCCTTTCTGTTCGGTCACCAAACCCCCTTATCTCAGTCAACCAAGTGAAAAGCCATCAATCGTTGCCATTGTTCCATTATGCCTCCCCACTTAATAAGTTTAAATTATAGAAGTTTAAGTATATAAACCTTAAATATATAAAATTTTAACTATATAGCTATATTTTATAATTATACAATTATAATATATAGTTATACCACTATATAATTAATTTATTTAGTAAAAAAAAGTAACAGTTATAAAAAGGTATTTTATAAGGAAAAAAGAAGAGGAGAAAGATAAATATAGTATTATATTATCAATTAATTATATTTAAAAAAATAAATAAAAGATTTAAAAGAAAGATGCTTAAAAAAATTATATTTAAGAAAAAAATATTAAAAAGGTGAATATTTTTTCTTTTTCTTTCTTTTTTATAAAAGAAAAGGAATAACAATAAAAATTAATAAAAAAAAGGAGATAAAATAAGTGAGAAACAACAAAACGATGACGTCCACCAAAAGCAGTGGTTTCTTTTCAAAATGTCTTTTTTGTTCAGAGGGATATCCTAATTGTCAGGAATCATTTAGAAATAAAAATGTCGTTTGCACAAAATGTTACAAAACTTGTACCTTAGTTGAATTTCTAAGTGATGCACAAAAACAATCAATAGCAATAGATATGAAACAATTAATGGCAATATATAGGCAACAACTTGCTGATTTTAATAAGGAAATGAAGAAAACAGAATCCACATTGCAAGTTGAAAGCTCATCATCACTCTTATAAAACGATGTAATCCAGTGTACCAACGATGTAATCCAGTGTACCAAGAAATTGCAGTTGAAAGATCAAGAGAAAGACAAAATAGCCAAACTTCGACAAACAAGAAAGCGTTACAACATGAATATGAAGATCTTACAGATATACATTACAAACAAGTAATGGAAAAGGACGAAGAAATTTTTCGCCTCAAGGACCACGTTCAAAAATTAATTGCACAAGTCAAGAAGACAAGGTCATAAAGAAGGAACTCAAGAAGCACTTATTAGAACAAGAAGAGGAAAATTTATGTTTAAAGAACCTTAATAAAAAATTATGAGAACAAATTAGAGATTCAAGAAATGAAAAGCTTAAAAGTCAAAACACTAAACTAAGGTTGATAAATCAAAAGTCAAAGAACTTTTATGTCTGAGAGACCATAATCAAAATCTACTCACTCAAATTAAGAAACTTAAGAATGATAAGGAAGCATTAAAAGACAAGTTAAAACAATTTATTCAAGAAGAAGTATCAAAATCTCTTGTCGTAACAATCCAAGTTGAAGATAAGGGACGAATACTGATCCAATGAAATCATAACTCAAGAAGAATGCAAGCTAGTTGAAGAAAAGACGCATTTAGATGTTGCAGTTCAGATGATAAACACCCCAAGTGAAGGTTCTGTAACCAACTCAACAACATCGTCATCTGAAGGAAATCAAAAAATTTCCACACACTTAATAAGGGAAAGTCAAACTAAAAAAGTTCCCTATCGACATTCGAACCATGAGAGTAGACAACTCAACAATGCTACGTATCGGGACTATTCAAAACAGAAACAACAAATTGATGTTCCAAAGAATATTGATGTAACCTCAATCCAGTCTTATGATGATGATTCGTTACAAAATTTAAGTGATCAAAATATTCCACAGAAGATTAATTTAGGATGGCCTGATCCCTTCTCAGTGCGACAGTTTTGTTTATCACTTAGAGGATCATATCAACTTGTATCAACGAAGATGACAACGCCGAGACGAAAAAACATTCAAAACCGAAAAAGAGATCAAGCCTTTTGTATCAACAAGCTTTGAGGAAGGCAATGTTACGGATAGTATATATATATAATGAGGATAATGTAATAACGATTAGTTAAGTAATAATTAATACTGAAGAGGAATGCCTAATGAGATATGACTTCACTCTCATTGTAACGTCACATCTTATTCATACATTTAATATATAATATCTGTATCGTCATGGATATCTTTATATTCCAAGTCCTCTGGTGTAATTAATTTGAAGAACGAACTTTGTTCGCTTCATCACTCCATTCCTCTCTCTTTTCCATCCAATCCTCTCTCTCTTCCCTCCAATCCTCTCTCTTCCCCCATCACTCTCTCTCTCTCCAATTGTGTTACTATATCCCTCCCTTTCTCCTTCTATCCCCCCTTATCTCCATCTCTCCTTCTTTGTCTCTTTATCTCACCCCTAAACATACACACTCTCTCTCCATCTCTCCCTTGTCACTTCCTCTCTCTCTCCACTTCTCACTCTCTATGTCTTTCTTCTTCCCTCCCTCTCTCCCCTCCAACTCCATATCTCTATCCCTCCCTCTCTTCCTCCTCTCTCTCAAATTCCTCTTTCTTGTCCTTCCTCTCCCTTCCTCTCACCTACCTCCCTCTTTCTTCCCCATCTCTCTCTCTCTCTCTCTCTCTCTCTCTGTGCCCCTAATTTTCTCACTATCTCCCTCCCTCTTTCCTTCTCTCTCTCCCACCTCCATATTTATGTCTCCCTCTCTTACCCTTCTCCACCTCTTTCACTCCTCTCTCTCTCTCTCTTTCTTCATTTGTCCTCTTCTCTTTCGTTCAGTTTATCTCCATCTTTGTAGGTTTTAACCCCGTATAGAAATTACCTGCATACAAATTCTAAAACACATAAAATAAACAGTGCGAGAGCATAACACATAAAACACATACACAGAGATTTTCCCTTGGATCTCAAAACCGGGACTACTAACTTGATTTTTCATTATGTTCCTTTCAATGTTATAATACATATTTATACATGCCGAAACATTCAATACCATGGATCGAAAACCATCGCGTCCAAAAACATGTGTGAAAATCATGCACAAAACCATAGGTGGGTTCGCCCAACCTAACATAGGTTCCAAAACCAAAATTTTCCGGGGTAGCGAGAGTGGGGTTACCTGCACCCCTCAAACCCCCTGTGACCCCCCCATTACGCAATCGACACAACGAAGGAGGGGCTCCGCCCCCCCTCCCGGTTAACTACGTGGGCTAGTCGCGGAAAGAATATAACATAACCCAACATTCTCCCACTTGTTGTTTTCTTTCCATAGGGGGCCACAAGAGAGCTTAGTCATTTATCCAACCCTGTAACGCCCATTGCTTCTCTACACCAAAAGAACTTCTCAGAGTTCACAGATTTTGTCAATGCATCTGCAGTATTCTTCAAAGTGTCCACCTTTACCAGCAACACTTTTTTATCTTCTATCATATCCCTCACAAAGTGATATTGAACATCAATGTGCTTTGTCTTTGAATGATATGCAGGGTTCTTTGCCAAGAAAATTGCACTTTGGCTGTTACAGTCTATCCTTATAGCTCTCTGTACTAACCCCACACTTGAACACAATCTCTGCAACCAAACTGCTTCCTTGCTTGCATGAGTGGCCGCCATGTATTCTGCCTCTGTAGTTGATAGTGCCATTACAGATTGTTTCTTACTCATCCAACCGACTGCACCTCCAAATAGGTTAAACACATACCCACTTGTAGATCTTCTCTGATCTAGATCTCTAGCGCACTCTGCATCAACAAAGTCACAAATATCCAACACTCTGTCCAATCCTGGTCTTCCTTGGTAACATAATACCTGAAAACCCTTTTCATTGCTGTCTAGTGCTTCTTCCCTAGTTTTGACATAAACCTGCTCAATACTCCCACTACATGTGCAATGTTTGGTCTAGTATAGATCATCACATACATCACGCTACCAACTGCACTTGCATATGGAACACGGGACATGTCCTCTTGCTCATCTCATGTCTTGGGACACTATTCAACAGATAAATTTACACCTACAGGAATAGGAACCTTCATTGGTTTACTATCCTGCATATTAAATCTTTGCAATATTGTCTCGACATACTTACTCTGGTTTAACCAAAGCTTCCTCTTTGTCCGATCTCTTTTAATTTCCATGCCCAAAATATAGTTTGCAGCACCAAGATCTTTCATGTCGAATTTGGAGGACAATTGGGTCTTCAAATCCTCGATAATTTCTTTGTCATTTCCAACCAGCAACATATCATCCACATACAAGACCGGATAAATAACACGATCACCAATTAATTTAAAATACACACATTGATCTTCTTTGCTTCTAGTGAAGCCAAGTCCCCGTATAAATGTATCAAATTTCTGATACCACATCCTTGGTCACTATTTTAACCCATACAATGACTTCTTTAACTTGCATACCAGTTCTTTCTTACCCTTCACCGCAAGGCCTTCAGGTTGCTTCATGTAGATCTCCTCTTCCAAATCCCCATGAAGAAATTTTGTATTTACATCCATCTGTTTTTACCTCAAAATCAAAAGCAACAACAACAGATAAAAGTAATCTAATAGAAGTTACCTTGGAAACAGGAGAAAAAATATCACCAAAATCAATTCCCGACACTTGGGAATAACATTTTGCTACCAATTGAGCTTTGTATTTCTCCACCTTTCCTTTTGCATTTGTCTTCTTCTTGAACACCTATTTGCTACCAATGGGTTTCCTTTGAGCTGACAACTACACCAGATCCCATGCCTCATTTTTGTGCAAAGATGCCATTTAATCAACCATGGCCTCTTTCCAGAGTTTACCATCCTTTGAATCTACTGCTTCCTTCACAGTTCTGGGATGATCATCAGTAATAGATAAAGCAAAATTTGAACAGAGAGTAGATGGACTATACCTTTCTGGCTACATTCTTGATCGAACTGATTTTCTCACACCCAGAGTTTGTGGCTCCTCATCTTCTGATTCCTCCTCTGTTGTAGAGTCTGAATATTCCTCCTTAAGCTTAAACTTTATATTCTCAGGTTCCTTTGGTTGACCTTCATGTTAAATAACATCTTTCACCTCTCTGAACACAACATCTCGGTTGTACACAACCTTCCTTGTTACTGGGTTCCAAAGCTTATAACCCTTTAAATCATCCTTATACCCAATAAAGATTCAGTTTTCAACTTTACTATCCAACTTTGTTATTTTCTCCTTTGGAACATGTACATATGCATCACATCCAAATACCCTCAGAAGTGAAAGAGACGGTTTCTTACCAATCCATACCTTTTGTGGAGGCTTATCCTCCAACACTAATGAAGGTGATATATTGACCAGGCAACATGTAGTCTCCACCGCCTCTATCCAGAATTCTTGCCCTAACCCGACACCACTGAGCATTCTTCTTGCCCTTTCCATCAATGCCTTGTTCATTCTTTCTGCAACCCCATTTTGCTGAGGTCTATATGGAGTAGTCTTCTACCATGCTATACCACACTTATTACAAAATTCTTTAAATTCCTTACTACAAAACTCTCCATCGTTATCTATCCTCAACACCTTTATCTTCTTCTCTGTCTGGTTTTCTAACAGAGCCTTAAATTCTTTAAATCTGTCAAAGACTTCAGATTTCTTCTTAAGGAAATATATCCATGTCCTCCTTGAGAAGTCATCTATAAATGATACATAGTACACAGACTTACCCAGTGATGGAACCTTCATAGGTCCAAACACATCACTGTGCACAAGCTCTAATATCTGTTTCGCCTTCTTACCACCAGAGGGGAAACTCACCTGATTCTGCTTTCCATATACACAAGTTTCACAGAAATCAAAATCCAGAGAGCTATTACTCATACCTTCTACCATAACTCTATCATGAAATATTCGAAGACTCTTCTCTCCAATATGTCCAAGCCTTTGATGCCACAACATGGTCTTCTCTCTAGAGACCACTAGATTTTCTGCTCCACTTTCAGGAACCACAGAACTGTTGTACCCATAAACAACAGTGCTACCTTGCAGCTTGTACAAAGTTCCAATTCGAACTCCCCACATCAATACCAGTGCCCCCCGAACCATCTTGCATATATTCTTCTTGAACACTGTTTTTACACTTGCATCATCCAGCTTACTTACAGAAATCAAATTTCTGGCTAATGCAGGAATATGTAGAACACCTGGAAGTGTTCTAACCCTTCCACCTTACAACTTCAACTTTACTTTTCCACGACCAACGATTCTAGCCTTCCTATCATCCCTCAAGAAGACATCACCACCATCATATTTCTCATACTCGCAGAACCACTCTCTATGGGAAGTGAAGTGAAAGGATGCACCTGAGTCAATCAACCATGCTTCAGGATATACATGTGTACTTGAAGAAGCCAAGTACACATCCCCACCTTGATCTGAGGTGGTTTACGCCTTTGCAGAAGGAGCATCATCAGATCCCTTTCCTTTGTCAATAGCTTTAGATTTATAATTCTTTTTGTAGTTCCCTTCCTTTCTGCATTTCCAGCAAACCACCTTTACAGGTTTTCCTGGAGATTTAAATCTCCCTCTAGATTTAGATCTCCCACTCAATGACTTATTTTTGTTTTTGTTCTGGGACCGTCCTCGTATAGACAAGGCATCACCATTCTGGCTCTCCATATTTTTCCGTCTCATCTCCTCCACCAGCAAGGATGAGACTATTTTATTAAATTGCAAGGCAATTGCATTGCTACCTATTGCAATAACCAGACTATCCCACGAATCTGGTAGAGAACACAACAAACTGATGCACTTATCTTCATTTGAAATTTTAATATCAATAGATAATAACTGACTTACCACAGTATTAAAATGCGTTCAGATGCTCTGTCACCGAGTCTCCATCTTTCATCCTCAGGTTATACAAATTTTTCTGTAGGAAAATTTTATTCACCAAAGACTTAGATTGGTACAAAGTCCCTAACTTGTCCCATAAAGCCTTAGTCGTAGCTTCCCCTGATACATTCAACAATAATGAATCTGAGACACACAATCGTATTGTTCTATTTTCCTTCCAATCTAACTTCTTCCATTCTTCATCGGACACTCCCATTAGTTTAGTACCTGGATCTTCCATGATCCACTGATCTTTATCCACCAACAAATCCTCCATCTTGAGTTTCCACAACTTAAAACTCTGACCATTAAATTTCTCGATCTCTATCTTTCCACTGCTTGCCATCTTCTTTCACCGCCAGAATCAATCCCGCATATCTCCCACTGAACAGGGTCTACCACAGGCCCGAACGAAACCCCCCAGCAACAAAGGTGTCCCCTTGAATCCAAAACATTTCTGATAGCAAATGAAGGTTTTAACTTCGTACATAAATTACCTGCATATGAATTCTAAAACACAGAAAATAAAGAATGTGAGAGCATAACACATAAAACATATGTACACAGAGATTTTCTCCTGGATCCCAAAATCGGGACTACTAGCTTGATTTTTTATTATGTTACTTTCAATGTTACAATACATATTTATACATGCCGAAGCATCCAATACCATGGGCCGAAAACCATCACGTTCAAAACCATGGACCAAAAACCATCGCGTCCAAAACCATGTGCGACAAATCATGCACAAAACCATAGGTAGGTCCGCCCAACCTAATATAGGGTCCAAAAACAAAATTTTCCGAGGCACTGCCCCAAATCCCATAGAGTGGGGTTACTTACACCCCTCAAACTCCCTGTGACTGCCTCCGCTATGCAATCAACACAACAAAGGGGGGGCTTTGACCCCCCTTCTAACCCGCCGGTTAACTACGTGGGCTAGTCGTGGAAATAATATAACACAACCCAACAATTACAACTAATTAGTATTAATTAATTAATATTTTCTATCTAATTTTGGATTAGATTTTTAATAAAAAAAATTTGATTTTTAGCCCACGCAATAGAAATTCTAGAATTCTGGCAATCTTAATATACCAACTTCAGAAGCTCATAAATGGAGTTTTACTTGGCCAATTGAGGCCCAAGACGGCTCATTGGAAAGATAAAATTGTGGAGAATATCTATGAAATGGTTTGATTTCCATATTTGATCATTTATTAGGTTTAAAATCCAACAACAAATCAGGTTCTGAATTGTTAACAAAATCAATTTTCTGAGTTTTATTTTCTGCATTCTTATTTGCCCACGACTTCTTCTAAGTGCAGACCTATTTGTCAATAATCTCTTTGGCCAATTATATAATCACAGACATCAATAGAAAACTCATATTTCCTTTTCATTTTTTATTTAATAGAATTTGATTGGATTTCTTTTAATTCGAGATTTAGCATTTTGATTTTATTTTTGTATTTTAAATTTTGTTTTGATTTGTTTTGCAGGAAAACAGTTGAAGAGAGGAAGAGAAAAGAATCTCAATCAATGAGAAGGCTCCAGCAATAGAAGAATGAAATTTTGAGCCAATGAAAATTGATTAAACAAATTTCTTCTTCAACAAACTTTCTTGTTAAGAATTCTTTTGAAAGTGTTATAAATAACAGATTGTAAAATGTAATAAAGGCTTCTCTCCTCTGCAATTATGGAATTCTAAAAGCACTTTTGTAATAGGAATTTAGATTTGTAGGTGGGAGAAGAGAAAAGCTCAGATCTGACAATTATTGAAGAATTTTCTTTTGCATTTTAAATTATGTATGATGGGCATAGTTTGCACTTTTGCAGCTCTTGTTGTAATAATAAAAGTTCAAGCAATGTAAAGGACTGTTGGAGACCACAGCTAGAGAAATGGATTCAATAAATTGGTATTTCTAATACTACTATTTTAAATATTTGTGTCATTTTATGATGGCAGGAATGTGTTGTTTTATTCATATTTGTGCACTATTGGCGGTATGAGTAATTTGTCTCAATCATATGTTATTATTTATCTTTGCTCGTATGGGTTGAATTCTAATTTTTGAGTAACTATTTACTTATAAATCTATATTTTAATACTTGTTTAACAAATAGTGATATGGTGTGAACTACTTCCTCATATTATTGTTTAATTATTCGAATTACTGATTAAACAATTAATATCATTTTGTCAATTTCCTCCTAAATGTTGTTCGTTTATTATTTCAGTTAAGAGATCTCTGAATAGAATATGTTTTGGTTACATAATGTCATGTTAATTGAACTACTTCGTTAGTTTAAATTCATTATAAGCTAGACATATTTACATCCCAATCATTTAAATATTTTGCTCTCAGTTGGGTTAGATCTATATCTGCCTAATTGAGATAGGATGAGGATGTAGTTCCTTTTGCTTGCATTATAGAATAAGTTTGCATTTAGATTTAATTTTACATTCTTATAAGTCCTCTTCCCAAATAGACAAACTTTAGTTGTGGCTGGTTGAGCCCCAGATCAGCTTAATGATCACCTTTTTGCCTGATAAACAAGAGGGTTGATCTGATGTCTGTTCTCCATTAGTGGACGAAAGTCATATTGTAAGCCATTTTGGAGATTGAGTGAAGGTAACTAGACCTAGTTGAACCAGTTGAAACCACCATTCCAAACGGAAAAGGAGTTGCTTTAAAGTTTGAACCGACTAGTCATCCCCCAATGTTGTTGTAGCGAATTTCGAGGCCTCAACAGGTTCTTATTTATTTTTATAAAGAACTAAAAAATATTGGCTCAATGAGCTCCAACCTTCAAGTTTATTTCAACAACTAACTCAATCAAATATTCAAGCTAACATTGACCAAAAAGGTATAATTTTTGTTAGAGGAAGCAAAGAAACTTAAATAAAATTCAAGTTACATTGTTGACAGTTAATCCGTCAGCATTCACTTTGAAAATATTTTGACAGATCACTGACAATTAGTTTGTCAGCGACTAGAGTAGATACACTTTTTTAAGGCCGTGATAAGGGGTTCTAATCACGATAAATATCGTGCAATATGGATTCATGCACCAAGCTTCAGTTTTGACGAATCAAACCCGACATCCATGGAGAACTTACTATTTTGAACATGATGACAAAACTTTGTTTTTTGCCGTAAAAGGAAGTAACTTTGGTCGCGGTTTCCAAACAGTCGGAAATGTATTTTTGAAAACCAAAAGAGGTGTTTCTTTAGGATGGACCCATTAACAAAAGCCTCTCTTAGTTTTTACACATGTGTCACAATTTGAGAGATACAAAGGAACATTTAGATCCTATTTTTAAGGAATTTGTAGAATTAGTTTTTTCTATATTTATAAAAATGCCTAATCAACTTTCAATTGGAGAGCCACCTCACCAATTCGACTTGGGGATTAGATGTTATCTCCTACTTAATTTTTCTTTTCATTTAGTAAGCTAAAGATAGATGAAGAGGTTTGAGATCCCTTATTTTTGGATCTTGAATAGTTTGAAAGTATTCTATAAAGTAGATCGTAAAAGAGGACCAAGGGTTTGTAATTTTTTGAAAAAGATAGACTTTGTCTATAATTTTTTATATTAATATAATTTTCTATAAGGAGTGTTACATGTGCAAATTTCCGTAGATTCATGTGTGAATCATTTCCTGTTTGTTTTTCTACTATGCTTCCTTTTCTCCTTAGTCAAAACTTTGATCATTAAATCTTCAATGTTTGAATAAAGCTTTATGAATTGGGATTCTTACTAAATGCTCAAGTTCATGTTATTCAAAGTGCTTATGTGTTTTTTTAGCTTAGATATCATTTGCAGAAATCATATTGATTTGTTTATTTTATATTTATTTTCTATAGTTTCCTACCATACGATGATGGCGATTTTTCTAAGGAACCATAATATATCTTGCATATGTTAGAGATGTTCATATAATCTGTGACTATCGAATACATTTTTCTCTCAAAGACTCCATCCCCAAGGGTCCCTTTTCATTCCTTTCCAAACCATATTCATTTTTTACTGACTAAATCTGGCCAATGAGCGCATTAGTAATCTACTACTGTAGTTACCATGAGTAGTAGAGTTAAGGAGAAACCCCTCTCCAGATTGAAGGGCCAACTTTCAGTCCCAAAGTGGTTTGAAGGTTACCTTAGTGAGTTTCCTTCCACAACCAAGGAAAACTTATGAGTGATAACATCTTGGCATTGTTGCCGAGGACCAAAGGTCAAATCATCCTTGGGAAAAATGATAGAAAACTGGTTCTGATAATTGATGGTGAACAAGTATTAGACAAAAGAGGTTGTGCATCATTCACCTGATCAATCCATGGTCAAACAGTTCCAGAGTTTGTAAGCACAAAAGGTGACTGCACTGTTCGAAGAATTTACAAACTTTCCTAGTTTCCAAATTCTCTTCTTACAGATGAATATGTTTTGAGGAATGGTCCTAAATTTAATGGAGAAGTTTTGAGCTCGACCTTGAAACATATTTCAAAATTTCGTGACTTCACTGATCTCCTTAAAATCAAGAATGAATATGTATTTCTTAGATTTTTTTTATCATTCATTCCAAGGAAAGTGTAGAAGTTGGGATGAAAGTTTACCTGTTAAATCCATAAGGTCTACAACACGATTTTGGGTTTATCATTTTGGAAGCAGGGATGGAGAAGGTAGAGTTTGTGGCAGACCCTATTTCCATCCAAGGTTTGTAGAAAATGGAATGATATGTTTATGTGGCGGCCCCGAACGGAGCTGAAGGAATGCCCGATGAATGGGCGCCAAATGGGAAGTACTCAGAACCGAAAACATTTGTTTGGGAATTTCCACTCATGGATGGGATGGAGGTAGACCCAACAACAGACGTGCTAGTAAAAGATTTGAATAAAGAGACGGAGGGGATGGAAATAGTTCCACCCCCTTGTACATAGATAGGGGTCTGTACAATCGTAGCACTAGTAGAAGCCATGCTTCTAGTAGTGGTCATCGAAGGTAAGCGCGTAGTGTAACCTGGACTTGACGGCCTTTGCGATGGAGTCCCAACGTATTGTAATACGTGTGGATGACTTGATGGTAGGGGGGAATTTGGAGCCACTAACGACTCTGAAAGTTCTTCTACCTCAATACTATCCTCTGCCTGTAAGCGAACTTGAGAAGGAACTGGTGTGTTCCTTTCTTGTTCTACGTAAATACCAGGCGTTGCTTCAATACTATTGCCCTCGAGGGGAGGATCAATCCTCGATGTGTCAATTGCAGTGGGATGAAACCCACCGGTATTATTACCTCTGCGCCTTCTCGGAGAAGGTTCTAAACTTGGTGGCAAGAGACCACGAAGTCTTCGAGACTGTCTGGGAGATCGGTCAACCACTTTGAATTCTTTATTTAAAATCTAACTAAATACTCAAAAAATTTAAAGCTAGGCCGACTAAGAGCACAGAGCACCCACTAAAAAGTCCCTAAAGATACAACCAATCAAAACAACTTCCAAGTATTTCCACTCCGGGTGATTAGGACCGGACACCAAAATACGAGAAAGTGGAAAATAAAGGGCCTTCCGAAGATAGTCTGGGATGATGAGGGCCCAGGCCTATCAGCGAAGGTATCAGAGGAAGTTACGCTTACCTCCTAACAACAGTCTGCGCCGGCGCAAGCCCCCAAGCTTCGCAAGGGTGCCCTCCAGTAGTGTTGTTGAGAGTGATACAACGTCAACCTCAGGTGCCACGAGATTCCCCTCCGCAGCCACCTATGTAGTTTCCTAGGAGTGGCAACTAAGGACACCAACTCGTCATAGAAGCCAGGCGGAACAGTCGTGAGGTAAGTTCGGACAAGTAGGAGAGGGGGTATCTCTCTTCCCTGTCTTCACAAACCCTCGTGCTTAACTCCCAGATTCGAAGCTTTCCTGGTCTTCCTAACGCTATTGGATTTTCTCTCTTTAATCAAACTCCTATGTTTTGACGTTTAATATGGCTTTGGAGAGTTAACTCTCCACTCGCCTATTCCAAGGCCCTAAAATCCTAAAACTTGTTTGTGTATTTAACTTAAAAGAAAAAGTTCTAGTTGATTTTAATTAACGCTTGATTTTAAGGGTTGTTCTTTAAGTCAAAGGATGATGGAAGTGAAACTAGTGGTGTGTTTTTTCGACACAAAAGAAATTAATAAAACTTAACTATATGCGTATGCACTATGTCATTGTTTTTCGATGAAAAGTAATCTCTACAGGGTTCAGAAGGAAACTTCTAATGAAACAAACTTTTCTTTTCTTTTCATTCACACTTCACACTCAAAAGTTAACAAAACTATTTTATGCCTAAAGATATGCAAATCTATCCTAATGCAACACTAAATGCTTGATGCAAGATTGAAAACTACTCTAACAAGAAATGAAAGTTGTTTTGTTTATCAAATTTTCTTTTGCCACTTACTATATTTAGATGGAATATAAGATACTAGAATTCGTCTAAATACTAAAAGCAAAACTCAAGATAACAGAAAACACTTTCATTCACCAAAAGGAAACTAAATGGAAAGCAAATTCAAGAAAGCAAAAAAAAAAACTTTTTCAAAAAGGTCACTTCAAAGTAGGAACAAAAAAGTCTTTTTGAAAACGCTCTCAACAAAACTGGCACTTTACAGTTGAAACAACAAGCAAGAAACACTTTTTGCAAGTTGACACCCTTCAAAGAATGAAAACTCAACAAAAAACAAATGTGCTTTAAAAAGGCTTTTTAACAATCGAAGGCAACAAGGAAAGCTTTGGTAACAAAGACCAAAAAAGATCAAAAAGACAGTTTCAAGAAAGTATCAAATGACAACTTTGATGAAACAAAGAAGTAAATGGTCATAAAAATCGATTTCGTTAAGAAAACAAAAAGTCACGAAAAGGCGAAGTTGAACACAAATATTGATAACAATCTTTCTGCTCTGATAACTCAGAGCAGCCAAGATTCCAATCAAGAAATCTTGTGTGTTTTTAGCAAAAAGATGATGACACTTGCAAACACAAAACAAGACCAAAACTCCTTATAATTAGAGAGAAATCGGAGTAAGGATGCTTGTTGTAACACAAAGAACTGATACTGACAAAAATGATTGTTCAACACTGACTGAAAGCACCAGACAAACTTCAGAGACACAAAAAGATTTATAAATCTTGAAAGTTGCTAGATATACGTGACTGTACTTAGTGCAGACTGCGTGTATACGCGACCATTTCTGAGGAAACCTGCATATACGCGGGTTTACTTCAGACAACAAGCGTTTATACGCTTCTGTAACTAAATGAAACACCGTATATATAATATTTCAGGAAAAATAAAAAACAAACTCCAGAAACTGGTAAAACTCAGAAGTCAAGAACAGACCAGACATTAACAATAAACCAGCAAGCAACTGAGCCCTGATAGGCTTGACAAACACCCAAACTAGGAACAACAAGAGTTTTGTCCCCAGTGGAGTCGCCAATTCTGTTGAGGGATTTTATCCCCTAGGGCTTTTGGGTGGAACCCTAGCAGACTAAAAGTTGTCTAAATAAAGAAACATGCACCCACACAGCCATTATGCTAGCAAAAGCTAATTCTAAGGTAAGAAGGACGTACCTCAGGTCCTACGTTCGGGTAGTTCCTCAAGGTTCCAAACCCTTCTTCACGTCCCTTTCGCTCCTTTGCCCTGCAAAACCAACAATTCCAAAGAATGCAGCAGTATATGGACAAAGATTTATACAAAAATCATCTTTATGTTACATAAGAAAGGAGTTAGTTATGAAATTTTAGACATCCATTAATACATGAAATTCAAACATGAACATCATTAACATAAAGAAGAAGCATATCGGGAATCAAGACGTGTTTCTTTACTAGACAAATAGGAAGTACAAAAAGAGTAATATCACCTGAGCAACCTCTACAGGCTCAAAGCTCAGCCTCCTTCTGGATCTGTCCCGCCTCAAGCCTCTAGCATATCTCCTTCCAAGACTCACTCCAAGATGCCATAACTAAGGGATGAACATCAAATCACAAGGAAACAAGGGTTTCCTGTACAAATGGCGGAAGTGCAGAAGGCACAAGGGTCTTCAGACCTGATCAGGGGGAAAATATCAGTATAATAACCTTTCTTTCTCTTCTCTCCTCCCTTAGGCCTTCCCTTTTGTGTTTTTTTATACCAATTCCAAAGTAGTTTTTTAGTTAGGAATTGGTTGGGAACAGTTGAGGCCACGGGCACTAACAGGTGATCAGCAGGTAAAACCCGTGATCTCCGCCCGAAAATAAGGAGTTTTATATTTTTTTAAGTGTTTTAATACACATGCGTGGGTTGGGTATATATGAAACTGTGTATACACGCATTTAACTCAGGACAATGTCGTGTACAGGGAATAAAGCACTGTTTTTTAGATTTTGGAGCAGGTCTGGAAGGAAGGATTGCCCTAGGCCATGAGTGTAGTATCACAAACCATAATAGTGATATTTGGAGCTATAACGGATGCCCCCTAATATATGAGGTCAGAAGGGGTACATGATGGCCGAAATATATTAAGCAAGTACATGGAAAGGAAATCTTCCAAAAACCGAGGAGTACTTCACCAAAATTTAGCCTGCCAAGCCACAAAAGAAGATCAGAAAGAAACATCGTCTGAGGCGGGCATACCCATGCTCAGAGAAAGAAAAGCATGTCCGCATATCAAGTACAAGTGGATCCACTAAGTATACAAGTATAATTGACTGGAAAATACATAATGGATCATCTGATCATGATCAAACAAGTACATGTCTGAATATCACATATAAGACTGTCAATGATGCTGAAAGATACAATAGATCACTGATATCAAAGACTGATCCCAAAAGGTACCAACTGAATATGATGGAAAAGGATGGTACTACACTGCAAACTCAGGTGTCAACATATAGAATGTCGCCATGAATGACTGCAACATATAAGGTGGAGTGGTATCAACTAGAAGCAACAGGAGCAACTGTCAAGTGAACCAATGAATGCTGATACAGCCTGAGGTCTTCACCGACCGCCGTGGTACATTACTACACCATGGGAATAAATGATCTGAATTCGACCATGTGAGAAATCGTTTGATTACCGGTCATTGGTGTATACCGTTAACAAACGTGAGACTACTCACCGATAATGATAATGAGCGTTAAGGTACCCAGTACAAACTAACAAGTGTGAATAAAAGAGCTGGAATCGAACACCTGTAAGAATCTATCGATCAAGAGACAATGATGGTTTCTCAATGTCGATAGCGAAGGATCTGCCACTAATGACTGCAAACCCCAAGGTGTTGCCAAATGGACTCTAGATCTTTGCCCCAGAGCAATGAGTCGGAGTCGATAGGGAAAGATCCACTAGAAGGAAGGAATTAAGGCATCCTTCATCAATCTAGCGTGAGTGTAACCCATAGGCCAATAATGTGGAAGGAATCGGACGAAAAAATATGTAGTAACCGAACTAAAGTACGTTTCCGGCATACACAAGATGTAGCTAGTGCACGACAGAAACCCTCTAAACCAACCAATAATGAAAGCTGACACAGAGGCGAGGTATCCACCAATAGGGTCAAATGGAAACTAAGGTACTACACTAATCCCAATGTGTGATAATGTAATATGACGTCGAACACAAGGGAAACCACTCAGTCAAAGACCCATGATACTGATCGATGCTGAGCACAAGGTAACCTATCAATAATGAAAATAGGGCCAGGGTGCAACTCTAGGCCTGCCCTCAGAGCAAGATGTCATCGTCGATAAGGACAAGACCCCGCCAGCAAGAAGTCAATGGGGACCTTCTCAAACCGGCACGAGTAAAGGACCAATATAACTGATGTGATGATAGACATGATACTAACAACCAGGATGGCCGACTGAAAAATGAGTCAAGAGACACTGTAGAGAGGCCGACTTAGGCTAACTTCCCTTAAACAAAAGCACGACTCAATGTGACTATGGCATAATATGATGAATCTGTATAAGTTCGTCATGCAGGAGGCACGAATGAACCCTCCATATGATTGGAAGAGATAACCAATCAAGGGAGAACTGACTCAATAACAAAGTTTAAGGCGTACCTAAGTCAAACTAAATCCCACCCAAGCAGAGGAGACTTTGTTTTGAGTGCTTTGTTCAAGGGCGACACGACTGACTCTACCTACCAATAATAGATGGAAATACTGTCCCGTTCCCACTCTTTTTGGAATATTTAATTTTTTTGTCTTTTTCTGTTCAGCTTGAAAATGAATAAAAGAATGCTATGGTATAGTGGAAAGAACGAGTGTCAATGAAACAGATGATCTAGTTCCTCGGAGGGGAACATTCCTATGCTCAATGCAGGAAGGCGAAAACTGGTCGGTGACACTGAAAGGTATGTTCTTTCCACGGGTCAAGGTGTGTTAAGTTGCAGAAGTCAAAGGTATGCAAGGTTGATTTTGCAGTTGTTATGGTCAAAAGTTAGCTTAAACACGAGTCCAAGTGAAGTCGGCTCTAGGTGCAAATGGTCAACATGCAATGCAGCAGTACAACTCAACACAAAGGAGCCTCTAGGGTATAAGGCCAGAACAAAGCAAAGAAGCTAAGAGGAATGAGTCTTCAACGCATAAGTCATGGCGGGACTACAGAGGATTCCCGAGCCTACTCAAATTGAAGCAGCTTGGGCAACAAATGTCAGTGAGGTGCTATCTACGATGCCCATGTAAAGGATGGCTCTACCATCGTGTCATGATTTAAAAAATTGGCAAGTGAAGATGGCTTACAAACCATAACACGATGGGATCGACCCTACGACAGATGTATCGACTGATGAGGGCTAGTATGCATAATGCAACGTAAACGTGATGTCCCTAACCTATATGCCAGTGAAAAACAATACCTGCCATGACGGGTCAGTAGTCATGGAACCATCTCGGAAAAGTCGAAAAATGTCCAAAATGTCCTGAAAAGAAAACCAATCTCGACACTCCAAGCTCCAAAGTTAAAAGTCACATGAAACCAAACAAAATGAAATTTTGAAAAAAATTTGCTTTTTCAAAACTTATAAAGGATTTTGGACTCACCATTGTTGTCGTTTGAGTTGGAGAACAAATATGTGGAGCAAAAGGAGAAAATTCTTCGTGTGTCAATTTCAACCGTTCAAATTCCACAAAATATTAC
The DNA here is from genome assembly GCA_000404065.3 of Pinus taeda. Taxonomy (NCBI): domain Eukaryota; kingdom Viridiplantae; phylum Streptophyta; class Pinopsida; order Pinales; family Pinaceae; genus Pinus; species Pinus taeda. The sequence goes on along the minus strand of APFE031047537.1, from coordinate 4,937 downwards.
AGGTAACCCTTACACTTAGCTTGCAATTCATTGTCATTAGTTTTAAGGTTTTCCATTGATGTTTCACCGTTGAATTATTGATCAAAATTTCTCCTCGACGTATACGCGGGTTGATAATATGAAACCCGCGTACACGCGGGCCCTATACGTGACTGTGTATACAGTAACCTGCGTATATGCCGTGAGCTAATTTAAATGAAAACTAACGGTTGAAACTTCAATTTCTTCTCAGGATGCCGATCACATGGCGTGAAAGGGAACATGCAGCGGTTGATAATGAGGTTATGAATGATCCTCAACCCTTAGATGCTTTACAAGGATGCGGCTTGTTATCACTCAGGTTGTCCCTAGGCTCCTGTTTAGGGATACGGCCGAGGTAACCACAAACCAATCTTTGGATTGCAGGTTCTAGCCCACCTACAATCAGAGAGGGCTCTCTCTTAATGATTCAACATTATTGATGATTTTAGGCTGGCTTTTAGCTCAGGGGTTTTTGTTTGTATTTGGATGGAAGGTAGAAATCTCAAGCAAAGAGGCAAGGTAAGGTGTGATAAGTTTCAAACCATTTGGCATGGAGTAATGGATTAAGGCTTGCTATTGCATCTTCTTGGTCATAAGAGGATTAAGGAGTGGGATAGCCACACATGATACAATTATCAATCTACTGAAAGGATGGAATGAAAATCAGAGATGAAAGGCAAAGGAGAATCATTTCATCATACTGAAAAAGAGGAGAAGTGGATGAATGGTTATCTAGGAGCAGTTAAGAATTCCCAAACTCTCATTCATATGTGAAAGAAACAGTGTTAACAAGATCGTTTAAGTATACATGCTCATAGCTATTTCAAATGAAAACATGAAAAAGTGCAGAAATTGAACTTAAGGTGTAGTTAAACAAATCCTAAGCTATTCTTCTTTTCTGCACTTTAGATGGCGAAAAGGTGGTAAAATAAACATAAAAGTCAACAGAGTTGAGAAACACTTATTGAACCATGTAAAAGCACAGGAATTCCGTAATCACTCCTCGGCCCATTAAACACATCAAGCAGTTTCGAAATCCATGCTTTCAGCAGTCTTTAATTATAGAAAGTATGACAGTTACAGTGCGGGTCTCTGCTTGAAGAAAATGTCGAGAAAAAGATGAAACAATTTCCTCGACTTATCCACCAACCAACCCCTCACTACATATTTCAGGGTGGTATATATAAGTAAAATATCAGAAAGTCATTCATTACAATTGACCTAAACAGGTCTGTTGAAGAGCTTTTCTAAAACCTAAGTGTTGCTGGAATTAAATGCAGGTAAGTCTTTTGGGCTGCGCTAGAGGCAGCTGAATCGAAAGGAGTGCAATGTGGCCCTTGGAGGCTCGATGCGGTGCTACTGGAGTAACTGTGCTTTGGGATCTGTAGTTCTGTTCTGGTGCAAGTTAAATGTGCAATAAATATGATTTGAGGGTTTTTGAGTGGCTTCGCCCTCTTTCTTTGACTTTGCTGGAAGGTATTAAATGTTCTCTTGCTTTGGGCCACTGCTTAAGATTTTCGCTAATACTCTTTGCCGCTACATTGATGGCTTCCGCCGCCTGCTAATACTCTTTGACACGCTTGTTCCCTGATGATTTGATTTGATACACTTTAATCACTGTCATTGGTCCTTTGCTGTCTTTAAACCGGATTAATTTGGCAAAATCGGGCGGTTTCGGGCTTTTTCGGCGCAAAACAGGCCAAGGAATCAAGAGATTCCCCAAAGATTCCCTGAAACTGCCTATTTCTCGTAGCGATGCGCGATTAGCGCATCGAAAACTGCCTCTGTTTCTTGTTCTGGAGCTCCGAAGTGGGATTTTTCTTCATGCGCGAATTTTCAGTTTCTTGGCCGCTGACGTCAGCAGTACGGCGGATGACGTCAGCCTGCTGACATCAGCGGTGGGTCCTAGTACAGCTATGACATGGTGGGGGGATCATATTTGAAGGTGATGCGATGAACTTCTCTGATGCGATTGCAATATCGCATCGACAGGGAATGGGAAGGCATTTTAGTTGGACATTTGGTGCTTGCCACTGTCGATTGCCGATATCGCGATATCGCGTCGGGTAACGATGGATGGGGCATAACTTATATGGTGAGAATATTGAGATCTTGCGATGCGAGCTGGCTTACTATGGTCTACGGAGTGTTAAGGAAGTCGGCAAGGGGTTTATTTCGGTCGGAAGGAGTGAGTAAGTGGGTCTAAAAGGCTTTTGAGGCTTCGGAAGGGGTCCGAAAACCTAAAAAGGGGATTTTATACTTTGGAAGGAGTCCATTGTATTTAGAAGATGGTTTGAAGGGGCAGCATGAGGGGTTTTGCTAAGTTTCAGGTAAACTGAGCAATTCCCAAGGGTACTTATGGTTATTTTTCAACCAGGGGGAGGGATATTTACATAGGGGATGATTTACATAATTTTAGTAGGGGGAGGGGAAAATATAGGGAGCTAAATAATAATGTCAGTAGTTAATATGGAGATGGTAAGAAAGTGCTAAGTTCGGGAGATCTTAGGCTGCCACGAGGGGACAGAACCTTATAGAGAGAGTATGGAATATCTTTGAGCAAAGAAGATCTTCACCCAAGCTTTTGATATGAAAATGATGGAACTCAAGAGGTATCAAGCAGATCTTGACCTCTTTTTGGGGAAATTAGTTAATGATTGGGGAAGATGGAGAAAGGAAGTTAGTGATGCCTGTTTTTGAGCTTCTCGCATAGAACTGCCTGGTGATTGTGTCCCGAGTAAAGATGACACCTGGAAACCTGGAACTGATCAGCAATCATGATTCAACAACCTCAAAACTACCTACCCAGCCTACTTACCTAACATTTTTTTTCTTCTTTTGGTTTGGGTGCACTTAGACTTGCAAACCCATCATTTCAATTTTTCCTTTTCATGCTTTCCTATCTACAGACTACCCTTGTTTCATCCGAGGGCTCAGATTAAGCTGTTGGGCTCCTTTGATTCCCTACCTATCTAAGAATCTGCCAAGATTAAGCTGTTTGGATAGATTTTCACTCTATATTCTAAAACAGGAAATTTAAACCTAGGGAGACCAAGATTAAGTTGTTTGGACCTCCCTTTAACTGGAAATTGGCGACACCAGAATAACTTCCTAAAATTTGGAAGGCAGTTAAATGAACTCTGAGTAGCCTTCTTCACTTGGAGACTGTTAAGAAAATATGGAGCATTGCAGCATGCAAAGTATGACATATTTGGCCTGTAAAAATGTCAATCATGAAATATGAGTAACCTGCTGCAGCAGGAGGCTAACAGTGGCTCCACTTGGGGATGGTTTCTCCTTGTGAGAAGCCAAGAACAGCAGGTCAAAATGCCTTGTTTCTTCTGTTATTCTTGTTCCCTGCAAAATTCCCTTCACCGGCTGCCTTATTAATCCTACCTACCTACCCTAACCAGCACTTACTTTGCTGTCAGGTGAAATCAAATCACCAGTGCAGCCACTTAAGCAACTGAAAAAAGAGATGAACTCGCTCACTGATTGTTAATGAACTTGGAAGCGATATTCGGTCTTGTGCCCCCATAATCAAAATTGTGGCATAGAAAGGCTGTTGCTGATGTATTTGGTCTTCACCGAGAAAGCATGCTAAAGAACTTGAGTTAAGAAGAAATTCCATGTAGTTTGCAATAGGATCAATAAAAACATTATGTGGGACAGTTTCTTCTGGGCCTTCTTGGTCAGATGGAACAACTGCATCCTCAGTAATAAGCCTTGCAACTAATCCTTCAGTCTCTGCCTTGAAAACCACATTATCCTCAATCTGTAAGTTAGGAGGCAATACTATTTCCCTCTAGCTTGGGGAAACAACATTATCCTCAATCTGTAAGTTAGGAGGCAGTACTATTTCCCTCTGGCTTGGGGAAGCAACATTATCCTCAATCTGTAAGTCAGGAGGCAGTACTATTTCCCTCTGGCTTGGGGGAGGAAGATTTAGGAAAAATTCTTTAGGATCGCGAAAACTATATGACTGAATTTTAGATTGCAAGAGTTCAATTTCATTTTCATATCTTTCAACAACTAACTCAAGAAAAAGTTTACTCGGGCGTCCTGTTGTTTTTAACAACACCAATCTGAAAAATTCTTCATTAAGCTCAAGTTATGATAAACTTTCCCTGAATTCATCTAAAGCTTTATCAAATGAAAGATCTTCCACGAACCCGGTCATCGTGTCTTATTGTTAATGCTTTGGAATATGGACTATTTGGTTGTAAAATTGGTTCGTTCCTCAGTGGAGCCTTGATTGAAAATGAAGTGGAGTCGCCAGGTGGATGCCTTAACTTTGAAGTGCCTGATCTTTCTCCACCATCAAAGATCAAAACTAAACATGAAAAGCTCTGAAGAAAAGGAGCACTTTCTCCAGAAAGCGGGGTTTATAGTAATGAACAAAATGATTTAGTTCCCCAGCGGAGTCGCCAATATGTTATCACTCAGGTTGTCCCTAGGCTCCTGTTTAGGGATACGGACGAGGTAACCACAAACCAATCTTTGGATTGCAGGTTCTAGCCCACTTGCAATAAGAGAGGGCTCTCTCTTAATGATTCAACTTTATTGATGTTTTTAGGCTAGCTTTTAGCTCAGGGTTTTTTGTTTGTATTTGGATGGAAGGTAGAAATCTCAAGCAAAGAGGCAAGGTAAGGTGTGATAAGTTTCAAACCATTGGGCATGGAGTCATGGATTAAGGCTTGCTATTGTGTCTTCTTGGTCATAAGAGGATTAGGGAGCGAGATAGCCACACATGATACAATTATCAATCTACTGAAAGGATGGAATGAAGAAAATCAGAGATGAAAGGCAAAGGAGAATCATTTCATCATACTGAAAAAGAGGAGAAGTGGATGAATGGTGATCTAGGAGCAGTTAATAATTCCTAAATTCTCATTCATATGTGAAAGAAACAGCGT
>APFE031047525.1:10200-28637 GCA_000404065.3 Pinus taeda | reverse complement strand
GAGAGGGGCATGTTGGGTCCCTATAATACTAGTGATTACCCCATTACTATTGTAGTTGTATCCCTTATTAATATTGTTGTGCCCCTATTGTCCCCATATTGTTATTATTTTGCACGATAGAATCCCTCTATTATTATTTTTATGGCTTTATATTATTATTGTTAGGTCGGCTAGGTTATATTGTGACTCCTTAGACTCCTATATATAGAAAGGAGGTTTTTTCATTTGAATCATCCAATAATTGTTCTTTTATGAAATGTAAAGGAGGTTTCCCCCTCAAAGAGGTTGAATTCTAAGGCGTTGATCTATCTTTTCTATCTTTTTCTTGAGCTGGTTTCATAACATGTTCAATTACTATTGTTGTTCAGTTGAGAATTGCATGTTAACTTGGGTTGCTATAGATTAATAGTGTTGTGCAATAGTTATAGTTTCTTTCCTTGATTGAGTAAGTTAGCCTTAAATCTATTTGAACAATTATAAGTGTGATTCTTATTTGCATTCAATTTCAATTGATTTTAGAACAAGTTGCATAGAATTGTAGAGTCTGTTAAGATTACTTCTTCCATAGATAGTTCTTTATAGAATTGTGTGCACTGAATTAAATAATTAGTCATTAGTGATTGCAATTATTCATCATTAGATAACCTCTAGATTCAATGCATATAATGTGCTGACACTCTTGAGATAAAAAGACTTACCTCAGGTTGACAACCAATGTAGGGATTGAGATTTCCTGTAAAAGGACATCTTAGTGAGCCAACATTTTGGCATCGTTGCCTAGGAGAGTGTTCCAAGTGATTGTTTTTAGTTTTGTTGTGAAAGAATTGGGTTTTAAAAATGGAAGGTAAGAACGTGCGTACCTAGTAAGTAAAGTGCTTGCTGACCTGCCAGGTTTACAGTAAATCGTTAGAGGTTAAGTAGGGATTTGCATTTATGAATACTAGGAATAGAAAAGTAGAGAAAGAGTAGACTCCTCCAACAAAACCCACAAAACCCAAAGGATCAGTGGACCTTGGGAGAACGAACTTTATAGACGAAATCGTAAAATATCATAGCCCCAATCATCAGTAGGATTATATGCTATACCTGGAAAAAGTTATATTGTTATCCCTCAAGCAACATGCTTACCATCTGCAGGTTACGATGAAATTCAAAGCCAAGTAGGAGGATCAGAACAGAGCCTTCAAGCTACAATAAGTTTACACTCTAATCCTCTACAAAGGGGAAAATCTTGTAACTTAAGAGAAGGAAAAGGAGAAACTAGTGGGGCTACTAAAGCAAAACCATAACTATCTAAACAAATATCTCCTGAAATCTCAGACCTAGATAGTGTTGCAAAGCCAGCTTGGGTTGCTAACTATCTGCTTAATCTAGAAGCAACCCTTGAATTCCTCAAAGATTATTAGCACATCTTTGACCAAATGGAAAATCAACCACTTTTAAAGACATATTTGGGCACTGCAACCCCAATCACATATGTCCATAAATCAAGGGCTTATAAGTCCCTAAAGGTGTTGTTTCATACCCTAAAGGAGCAAGGCCAACTGATTACATCATCTCCCAGAAGTTCTCCCTGAAAATCTACTCAGAAATGGTTAAAGCTAGACCATCTCACCTGCTCCATGGTCAAAGTGCGATGCATCCCACCTAATGCACATGGGGTGTGTGATGCATACTGAAAAGCCCTTCTATGGGGTGCCATGGGCGAGAGTAGACAAATGGTAGAGACAGTTTGCAAGGTGGATGATCATGGAATCTTCCAGAAACTTCTCCTGTGACACTTGCCTCTCTGAATTCGCCCAGGAATGAGTAAGAGATCATGAAATCTCCAAGTGGAATTGAAAACTATCAAAGAGATGAAACTAATAAAAAACCCAGAAGCTCACTCACCCACCTACAAACATCTATATATGGATCCCTCATCCTAGAGATCCAGAGGTTGGAATTTAGTATTTTGTAAGGAAGTGTTGTTGGTTTCTCTATGCAACAATGTTGGGTGATATAAGCTTTTCATGAGGTGAAGAAGGGCTTTCATGCTGGGAGGATGGCACTGGGTAAGATCAATGGGTTATAATCCTCTCTTCTACTCTTTCTATCAATAAAGCTATATGAATTTTCCTCCATATTCTTGTATGTTTGAGTTGATATATGAATTTGTATGGTCAATATATATCTTATCCTATATTGCTTATGAGTGTAGATCTATATGCTTTGATGGTATTATGCTTCTTTGACTCCACAGGTGTTCTTTGAAGCGGGACAAGTGAGGAAGGATTGGAAAAGATCTGTCAAAGGGGAGAGGAAACAAGTAAGGAGTCAAGCGAAAGACTGAGGTTGGTACTCTCTTCTTCTCTCTCATCTACTTCTCATAAATGAAAATGCAAGTAACTTTAGTTTTTTTGTTTCTAACATAGCTACTCATCTTAGTGGGACTAACAGCTCTAAGTGGAGACTATTTTTCCTAATAACAAAATGGTGACTCCACTGGGGAGTGAATAGCTTGTTTACTTGTTCCTAGTTTGTTTTCTTTATAAACTTTAGACGGTGCCTGAAGTTATGCCAGCTAGCATTTGAACTACTTTTGCTATGCAACTACAAAGTAGATAAACGATGCTTCAATCAATCTCCGGGTTAGTTTATGAATTAAACATCTCGCTAGCAAACATCCTAAGTGCCCTGGTGGTGGCTCAAGTAACCTCATTAGATCAGTCCCTATACTTTGTATTTACTGACTATCATTAGCTCAACCTAAATCCTTGAACTAAGCTACAAACTGTGACCAAAAACCAAGTTAAATTCTCATCCCTATACCATCGCACTATCTCCTTTTAATAGTTTGGATGCATCACACCTCCCGTGTGCAGTAGGTGAGATGCATCCCTCTTTCCCTGTGTTAGAAGTGCAATGATTAGATAATACTTATTCTGCTTCCAGATTTTGGTTTTTTCTTCATTATCTTCAACTTTATTAAGGAGTTTCGTTGTTTGTGATCATTATACCACTATTGAAACTCCCTTCATTTGCATTACTTAGCCTCCATTGTACAAAGAGTTGTGAATGTATTTATGTATTTTTCACCATTTGTAGTTCTCCTTTACAAAAAGTAGCTTAGTCGAACTATCATCTTTTGATTTGGAAGTGTCACAAGTGTCGTTTTTAGTCAAAGAAAAGAATCCTTCTCTTTTTGATAGTCAATTACACTGTTACTATTGTATCTGATCTGAATTAACACTATTTCAAGTGTCGAAAGAAAGTTTCAAATTGAAGTTGAAAGTGTCGCTCTTAGCCTTCCTTTCGTTTTTTAAATTCAAAATCGCAAAGTGCCGTCTTAGCCATCCTTTTGTTTTTTGGATTTGAAATCACAAAGTAGTCTTCCTTTTGATTTTTTGAATTCGAAATCGCAAAGTATCATCTTAGTCTTCCTTTCATTTTTTGAATTTTAAATTGCAAAGTGTTGTCTTTGTCTTCCTTTCGTCCTTTGAAGAGAAAATTGTTAGTCGCTTTGAGAGAAAAAATAGTTCAGATTTGTACTTAGCATTCTTTTTGTCATTTACACATTAATAAAGAGCAAAACAAATACATGCATGTGGATTTTCATTTAGACTGCTTGTTGATTTTGATTTAGGAAAGTGCATCTAGTGTGTGCTCTCTACTCTATGTTGAAATAATTTTGCTTCTCTTTCCTTAGTAGCTAGGATTTTCATTTAAAAAGGAAGAGTAAATGATTGTTTATCATCATAGATTGCATATTTAGGAATTGTATATCTACATCACATGGTGAACCTTAAAGGAAAACTTCTTAAGAAAGATCAACTGTAAAATAAATTCAATGAACATAAAAACGCTTTGGAACCTAACGCACAACATTTAGAAGTCTAGGCTAGAGACGTATTTCGGTGTCATAGAGCCTGGTAACTGTCACTTTCATCATAGGTTGGGTGATTCCTCCTCTTTGAGATGAAAAGTGCCAGTACGGACTTGTGCTCCCACGTACTGTTGAGTATACATTGGGAGACCACAATAGGCTATATCCTTTATCCTTAAAAAACCATGTCTGCCACCCTACCGATCGTAATGCACTGAACACAACATTTGGGAAGATTGACTGTCGTACCGTAAAAAATGTTCTGCAGTTTTGCGATTGGTTTGGTAATCCCTCTGTCTAGATTTACAGAGTAGTCACTTTTGTTCCTTTTCAGACTCCTTAAAAAAGGTCCATCTGAGCACTTATCACTTCAGGCTCATTAAAAATTGAAGGCAACTAGAGTCATCTTTATCTTTTTCTCAACTCTTAAAAATTGAAAAATTAAGTTGTGTCAAAGCGTCATAAAATTTATTTTAATCGAAATAACGTCATTGTTCCCTTGTTGATCTTAGGTTAAGAAAATGGAGTCCACCAACAAAGGATTTCCCCTTGGGGGAAATCCTAGTCCTTTGTCCTCTTGGGGGGATGTTGGTGCACCTCATATGGCCACATTGTCCCTTCCAGGATTGACAATTGGCTTGCCACTATGGTTGTTCTCGACTTCTATTGTTCAAAGCACTGTGATTCCTGAGAAATCAAATCAGCAACCAGATGATACTAAAGTTACCCCCCAACCTTCTACTTCATTTCTTTCTCCCTCTCCTTCTTCCTCTTCGCTTGGTGAAGCTAGTAAAACTAAAAACCAAGTAACTGTGAAGAAGAAGAAAGGGAAGGAGAAGAATAAGAAGGATCCAATGGCAAAAAAGGGCAACCATACATCGTCTAGCGAAAATCCACGCACTGCACCATCCAAACCTAAATTTCCATGTGTCATCTAGAAAGGGGACCGCTATCATCGAGATTGTCCTTGCACCCCTCGGGTCTTAGGGGACTGATCTCGTCATTTGCATAATCTGGTGTCATCAACCTCTGGCAATCTTGTTGAGAGTACATCGTCAACTAGTAAAAACGAAGTCAATGGAAAGAAAGGAAGATATAAATTTCCTTGTAGACTGTGTGAAGGCGATCATGCCATCCACCGTTGTCCCTTCCTAGATGAAGCTAAAAGAGTCTTGGATAACCGTCCTACTTCACCGCTACGGCTTCCTCCTGGATACAAGAAACTCTTGCTGAGTCCATCACTAGTTGAAAATCTGACTAACACACCTTTGTGGTCGGTCGAAGCATATATCATTGAAGATAAACCCTCTGAGTCCACACCGGACCAAAGTCAACAGGTCGAGATAGCAGTCAACCCAGTCGTGTCTTTAGAGGGTCTACCTTCGGATGATATAGTCACCAAAGAGAATGAGATGAGACTGTTCAAATTCCTTTCGTAAACACAGACTCTCATGAACATGAAGGCAATCTACCCATTCTTTTACCACAAGAAGGAAGTTTTTGAGAGATGTATCTGATCATTTATTCGGTCCCACCTCCAAGCAACCTAGTCATTTCCTTCGATTGGAATCTACTAGGTAGACCCCATCTACCATCTAATGTACCATTCTGAATCATAGTACAGGCTTACAGTAGTCATGGTCAGTACTATCATAGATGAAGGGGCTTTTGTCAGTATCCTTTCCACAACTGCTTTAAAAGCACTTGGTTTGCCATCGCTTCTGCTTGAGATGCGAAATCTGACAGGCTTCGACAAAGGAACCAGTCGAGCGTTAGGAATCCTTCCAAATTTGCCTATAACTTTGAGAAGGAAAACCATTTATCTGAACGTAATGGTAGTCCAAGGACCTTTAGATTATAATCTACTCCTTGGGCATGACTACATTTATAGCATGGGAGCTATTGTTTCCTCACTCTTTCGAGTGATGTGTTTTCCACATGAAGGCATAGTGGTCTAGCTCGTAGACAAAATTTCATTCCCCGGTTCACACATAACTCATAGTCATGTGCCATCCCTAACTGGTCTTTTCGTGCAAGGAATGTCTCATAAATCTCCAGTAAATCCACCTGATGAACATGAGTGATTCGGTGATTGTGACTAAACCTAGGGGGCATGCACCTTGGTGGAAGAAAAACTTTGGGTATAGGGTAGGTTTCCACGGAGGATATATGACTAGTTTGACACACCCATCCATTTAGGAAAATGGGATTAGACCAGAATAAGATTCCCTCGTAAAGGTTAGGTGATTGGAGCTAGAATCAACTTCGTCCGTTTCGATAGACTAAGCTGAGGAAGTGTTTCTGTCTACTGTGCGGATGGAACCATCTTGTGGATGCAAGAACTTTTGTATGGTAGCTTGGAAACTCTACTTAGCTATACGTGGGGACATACAAACCTTTTTGCATGTAAATGAAAAGTGACCATTTATTTTCTTAGTTCATAGGTTCCTGACCCTTAAAAACTCGTAGGATTGGTCGCTCCTAGCTTGCATAATGAAAGGATTCAGAGCAAAGTTTCGAATGGGGCAAGCTCCCTCAAAAATGAACCTATTGATGAGACATCCTTATTATACGACTGGCACGAGAAGTTTTACGCGAAGTTCAAGATAGTTAAAAAATAAGCCTAACAATGAGCATATGTTCCACCAGAGTTTAAGCTCATTAAAAAATGAAACCATCTTCGGTAAATAACCATTGCAATCACATTATCATCTGTTTTTGAGCCTTGGTCATGTTCTGAACATCACCTCCACTCTTTTTTAGTTGATCATACGCCTCCATTTGATTGTTTACCCCTTTTTAGGAATAGTTGTGCCAAGTGATTCTGTTAGCCAATCTTCGTTACACTGCCATAATTGAAAAGTTCCAAACCTCAACTGGAACCAGCCGCTACCCCAAAATATCACTCGATCCTTAAGAAAAACGAGTCTCCTTTAAGCTCTTTTCATCTGACTCGTAAAATATGAAAAGTTTGTTGAGCACTTGGCCTCTCCAGCTCATTAAAGCGATCAGAAGTTCTATCCCTCATCTATATTTTAATATTTTTGGACCCGAGGGATCACTACACAAAAAGATCGAGTGCTTGTTTTGTTCAGCTCGTTAAAACTATCAAAAATTCATCCCTTTCGTATTATTTTATACTTTTTCGGACTTAAGGGATTATATTATGAAAAATGAATATTGGAGTTTCCTTTCCATCCCTTTTTTAGACTCTCTAAAATTGAAAAGAACTGAGTTATCTTTGTCGTTAAACTCGTTAAAACAATAGCGACAAACTTGTCCATGCAGACAAGAGTGAGTTTCATTGTCGCTAGGCTCATTAAAACATAGCAATGGGTTTGCCCGAAGGGAAAATTATAGAACAAGCATATGTTATCGTCGTCAACCTTGACAAAAATAAAGAGGTACTGGTTAGCAATGACTGGGGAAAATTGGGAATAAAACTTGAAGAAACTTTATTGGTAGCAAGTCACTCTTGAACATGACACTTTCACTCCATCACTATGATTGAGTCGGGTTGGGTTATTCTGTTCACCGGTCATATCACCATTGGTCCACCGTACCATCCATTTTTAGGGTTAACGCTACCAATCCATTTTAGTGTCACCAATATGTTCAAGAGAAGTCGGTCAGACAATTCACTGACCCATCTTGTGTCTCATCTGCTGCAATACCTTCACCCTTCATTATTTCATGATCGCCACCCTAAACCTTGTATCATCAGATCGTTTTCAACTTCACAAAATCATTTTCTCTGATCTGTGTCGTAGATGTGGGATTCATTAATGCCCTTCTATGGTAGGTCACTTCCGGTCAACGTTAGCTCATTATCCAAGAAGTCGATCTAGGAACATCCCTTCTAGTACTTTGAAGCTTGCATGCCTCAATGGCAAGTTTCTCACTTCTGGCAACAGGTTTACATTAATGGCCTTCGACCGAAAGATTTTGCGTGGTGTTCAACATCGACTCATGTATTCACACCACGTGAATTGTACTGCAGTACCTTGAGGTTCATTATCATTATCAGTGATTCCTCTTATGCATGTTAACAACTTACATCATTGGTTGGTAATCAAGCGATGCCTTTCCATGTTCAACGCCAGAACATCTTTTCACATGGATCGACTTGTACTTCGGGTGAAGATTGATCAAGTTTTGAAGACCTCGGATCTAGTTTCATCCATCTGGGCTGAGACATATTCAGGAAAATAAAAACATCAAATGTACATCATTGCTGCATAGATAATCATCCAAGCCAAAGGATGATGGCTCTACCAGAATCATCAGTCTGCCACACAGATGGTTGTCTGTCCTTTATACATGAAAATGAATATATAAAGTTGAGCATGGGAATGCCCGCCTCAGCTAGATCATGAAAATATTATGAAGATAATGTATTGTATTGTATCTTATTATAGGTCACCTTCCAGTTCGAAAAACCTTGGATCCTCAGGATAAAGCATTTCACCCGACATCAAAAGATTTACGACCTCATGCTTTAGGGGACAACTGTTATAGACATATTTGGGCACTATAACCCCAATCACATATGTTCATAAACCAAGGGCTTCTAAGTCCCTAAAAGTGTTGTTTCATACCCTAAAGGAGCAAGGTCATCTGATTACATCATCTCCTAGAAGTTCTCCCTAACAAACTACTCAGCACTGGTCAAAGTTGGACCATCTCAGTCGCTCCATGGTCAAAGTGCAATGCATCCCACCTAATGCACACAGGGGGTGTGATGCATACTGAAAAGCCCTTATATGGGGTGCATTTCATACTGAAAAGCTCTTCTATGGGGTGCAATGGGCAAGAGTAGACAAATGGCAGAGACAGTTTGCAAGGTGGATGATCATGGAATCTTCCAGAAACTTCTCCTGTGACACTTGCCTCTCTGAATTCACCCAAGGATGAGTAAAATATCATGAAATCTCCAAGTGGAATTGAGAACTATTAGAGAAATGAAACTAATCAAAAACCCAGAAGCTGACTCACCCAGCTACAAACATCTATATATGGATCCCTCATCCTAGAGATCCAGAGGCTGGAATTTAGTATTTTGTAAGGAAGTGTTGTTGGTTTCTCTATGCAACATTGTTGGGTGATCTAAGCTTTTCATGAGGTGAATAAGGGCTTTCATGCTAGGAGGATGGTGTTGGGTCAGATCAATGGGTTGTAATCCTCTCTTCTACTCTTTCTATCGATAAAGCTATTTGAGTTTTCCTCCATATTCTTCTATGTCTGAGTTGATATATGCATTTGTATGGTAAATATATATCTGATCCTATATTTCTTATGATTGTAGATCTCTATGCTTTGATGGTATTATGCTGCTTTGACTCCACACGTGTTCTTTGAAGCAGGACAAGCGAGGAAGGAGTGGTAAAGATCTATCAAAGGGGAGAGGAAACAAGTAAGGAGTCAAGTGAAAGACTGAGGTTGGTACTCTTTGCTTCTCTCTCATCTACTTCTCATAAAGGAAAATGCAAGTAACTTTATTTTGTTTGTTTCTGTGATAACTACCCATCTTAGTGGGACTAGTAGCTCTAGGTGGACACTAGTTTTCCCCATAACAGCCACCCCAAGGTCAAACCTTGACATTAGAGTACCCCATAGTTGACCAGGTGGCCAATGCTCCTATGAATGCTATTCCTTTGCAGAGCATCCCAACCTTCCATGCGATGATCACTAAGGATCCTGATGCTTTCGTACTTGAGTTTGATGTCCTCTATAGAGGGTATGACTATACCACTGACCCCCAAAAGCTAAAACTATTCCCTTCCACTCTGAAAGGGGAAATTATAAGATGGTTTATGGGTGTTGGTGGGCGAACTGTCAACTCTTGTGATGAAACAAAAAACTCATTCGTCAAAAGATACTAGGACTTTTGTAAAACTAGGGAACTAGAAGATGAGATTTTTAAGATGATCACAAAGACTAGAAGAATATGTATAATGATTTAATTATAATTTGCAGAGGTCTCCACACATTGCCATACCAAAATAAGTCTTAAGAGCTATCTTAATTAAAGGAATGAAAAAGGAATGGGTAGAGACTCTAAACTTAATGAGAAAAGGAGATATTTATCAGAAATATTATTGATGAAATTATTTGTTTGTGTATCAGGGGTTCGCGGGGAAGCACACGCACAGGAGCAGGAAACCGAGATCCCATGAGCAAAGGGAGAAAACAAAATAGTGGAGGCATAACACAGATGGAGATCAACAACCTCCTCGAAGATTTCAAGATGGGCATCCTGGGCACTCTTAAAACACAACTGGACGTCCTACAACCTAAACAAAAATAGGCTTTAGTAGAACAAAATTTGGCCATCTTCTGCCCACGTTGTCGAAAGAGGCATAGCCAATGGGAATGCCCATTAGACATGGTTCAGATGTGCAACATCTATACTAAAGATCATGACACTAGACAATGTCCGTCATTACCCGGGCTGAAAGCAGTATTCAAAGAAGTAGAGGAAGAAGCAGAAAAGCTATATCTGATGAACTAGCATCGACAATTGCAAGCTAAACCTACAGGTATGTCAAAAGGCGCACCCTAATTCTTTACTTCCTCATACTTTAATCAACAACAGAACCTTGGGGCAGCCTGGGAAGGCCAATTTCCATACCTAAATTGGCAAAGCCCTCCATTCCCTATGACATCCTGGAAAATACAATCTTTTCCAAGAAATGGCTCGCTGAATTCTCCTTTTACTCCTATTTTGCAAAGGCAATCCCTATCAATCCTCTCAAAATCCAAACTGGTCTACAAATTGGGAGCGACCTATGGGGATATCTAATGTACCTATGAGGATGGGCCCTTAGCCTCAACTTGCACTATCAGATCCGTATACATTACAACATAATTCTCAACCTCTTCTGCGGCTGCAGTTACCAGCTCAAGCCGAACCTGAATCCTAATAAATGACCAGTCCAGTTGGTACAAATTATCGAAAACCCAAAGTATGATATTGAGTAGAAAGAATGTACTGAGCTCAAATTGAGGTTAGGGCATGTCATCACCCCTCAGGAAAACAAGAACCATCCTTCAATTGAAAATGTAACTCCACCTGTAGATATTCCACCACCTGTAAATAATACTGATCCAAATCAAGGCAAGAAATAGATCAGCATGATGATCCTGAAAAACTTATAGTCACTTCTTCTCCGTTCCCCGAAATACTAACGATACCTAAACTGATCACCCACCTTAATTTTGATCTTGTAGGGGAACTAAAAAAATTGTTTATTAAGATCCCTTTCCTCCAAGCCATTGAAGACATTCCCATTTATGCAAAAACAATCAAAGAATTGTGTGTAAGGAAGCCTGTGAGGAAGGTAAAAACCTCACCCACTATCGATGTTGTAGGAACCTTATTTGAATTCCTCTTGGGAGAGGAAACTCCAATAAAGTACGAAGATCCTGGAAACCCCATAGCAATAGTTCAGATATATGCCTGCTCTTTTCCAAATACACTAGATGATATAGGAGCCACGATTAACATACTAACAACAGAAACTTGTCAAGCACTTGGTATTATAGCCCTGGAACAAACCACCACTTTGTTAGAACTTCTTGACCAATCGGTGGTAAGACTAGAAGGGACTTTACAAGATATCATAATTTCTGTTGACTCATAGGAATATCCAGTAGATTTCCTGGTTATAAACCCAAGGAGTTGGTTGGATAGACATCCTATGATTTTGGGCTGACCTTGGCTGGCAACAGCTCATGCAGATATTGGCTGCTGAGAAGGGAGCATGACTATTACAAAGGGGGGTGTTGTAAAAATATTTGGTGTTATATCCTCCTGCCAGGACAAGTTCTCCTAGTGTAAAAGTATGTAAGTAGCCACCAGTGTACCTAGAAGAGAGCATCCGTTCACCACTCACAGTAGTGGAGGCACTGGAATTTAAAGATCATACTGAAGATGACATTATCAAGAATTTTATAAACCAACTAGCGTGAGTAATGTACAATGTAAGATTTTGAAAGAAATCCTTGATAGTGAAGCCATGGAATATCCCCTGAAGGATACAGATGATCAACATATTCGGACAACTGTTGTTCATAACAACAAACCCATTGAGATTGAGCCATACAAATTTCTAAATAACAATGAAAATATGGATAGCGAATAACAACAAAAGCTTATCGAGGTCTTACCGAAAAATAAAGGGGCTTTTTCTTGGGATTATCTTGATATGAAAGGGATAGACCCACAACTATACACACCACATCTATAGAGAGAAGGAATCTTGACCCATTAGACAACCTTAATGGAGGTTGAACCCACACCTCAAGGATATCATGAAAGAGGAATTGCAAAAGCTATTGGATGTAAATATTATTTATCCTATCTTAGAGAGTAAATGGGTCTCTCCCTTCATAATTGTCCCTAAGAAAAATGGGAAGTGGCATATTTGTGTAGATTATTGAGAGATGAACAAGGAAATGCAGAAAGAACACTTCCCCCTCCCATTCATTGATCAGGTCCTTGATACTTTGGGAGGGAAGCAATTGTTCTCCTTTTTAGATGGTTTCAGTGGCTACAATCAAATTCAACATGCCCTAGAAGACCAGGATAAAACAACCTTCACTTGTCGTTGGGGCACATTCGCATAGAGGGTATTGCCATTTGGCTTGTGTAATGCTCCAACCACATTTTAAAGAGCTATACTCAACATCTTTGCCGATTTAATAAATGAAGTACTGAAGGTATATATGGTAGACTTTACTCCATATGGCGATGACTTCGATCAAGCATTACAAACACTAGAAAAGGTCTTAGAATGATGCATTGCTACCAGGTTATGTTTAAGAAATTTCAAGTGTCACATGATGATGATTGAGGGCATAATCTTGGGACATTATACTCCGCAGTAGGAATACAGGTAGATCCAAAAAAAATATAGGTAATTCTTTCACTGCCTATTCCCTGCACTCAAACAAAGGTACATAGCTTCCGGGGATATGTAGGTTATTATCATAGGTTTATTAAAAACATTTCACAGATTGTTGCACCCTTACATGCTCTAATTGGAAATGTTAATTTCAGTTGGTTTGATGAGTGCGGCACAAATTTTGCAGGTTTAAAGAAACTAGTCTCAACAACACCCATATTACGTGGACCAAACTGGGAGTTTCCTTTCCACATCTCCACGGATGCATCAGATGTAGCTATAGGTGCTGTCCTCAGTGAGGAGGAGGAAAAGAAACCTTATGATATATATTATATTAGCAAAAATCTCACTTCTACATAACTTAATTATACAGTGATAGAAAAAGAATTCTTAGTTGTTATTTATGCAATAAAAAAATTTAGACACTATATAACTGGCTACCAAGTCTTTTTGTACACTGATCACTCTACCATTCCATATTTAGCTAATAAACCAATCAGAAATGGTTGAGTAAAATGGTGGTTATTAATTTTTCCGGAGTTTGACATTACCATTAAAGATCTTCTGGGGAAGGAAAACCCAGTTGTTGATTTCCTATCTCGAATCCCGAAGGTGAATGATCCACTGGCGGTAGGTGAGCAATTTCTAGATGAACACTTTTTTGTCATGGTAGTCAAGACACCATGGTACGTAGATGTGGCAAATTATGTGGTAGTAGGGAAGCTACCTAAACATTTGGCGACAAGAGAAAGAAAACTGATCGTTAAACGTAGTGCCCAGTTCTCTGGGATAGGCGGATATCTTTTTCATAGAAGGGTCAACATGTGTATATATAGATGTATCCACGAGGAAGAGATTCCTGACATTCTAAAGGATTTCCATGTTGAACCTTGTGGGGGACATTTTGCAGATCGAAGGAAAGGACATAAGGTATTACAAATGGGTTATTATTGGCCCACTATTTTTAAGGATGATAAAATCTATGCCTAGGCTTGCGATAGTTGCCAAAGGATGAGCCGGCCTGGCCGATCTGAAGAAATGCCTCTGCAACCCCAATTAGTCATATAGCCCTTAGAGCATTGGGCATTATACTTCGTAGATCCATTCCATGTGTCATCCAATCAGATGGCATACAAACTGGTAGCCACAGATTAT
Organism: Pinus taeda; assembly: GCA_000404065.3. Taxonomy (NCBI): domain Eukaryota; kingdom Viridiplantae; phylum Streptophyta; class Pinopsida; order Pinales; family Pinaceae; genus Pinus; species Pinus taeda. The sequence goes on along the minus strand of APFE031047525.1, from coordinate 14,711 downwards.
GTGACAAAATTGTTGGAAAGAGTAGATTTACCAAGAACCACAGAGGAAGCAACGATTAACTTCCATTTTGGGCTGTTTGCACGGTATGGATTACCATGAGAATTGATCATAGATAGGGAAAGCAATTCACAGGGCACAATATTACTTCCAGTCTTAGAAACCATCATATTATGCACATGATTACTTCTCCGTATCACCCACAGGTGAACAGGCAAGTCGAAAGCACCAATAAGGTTATAGAAGTGATTTTGACCAAGATAGTCTCAACAAACTGACAAGATTAGGCTGCTAGACTGCCAGAGGCCTTGTGGGCCTATCGTACGAATTGGAAGAATACAATTGGATACTCTCCATACCAGCTTGTGTTTGGTGAAGAACCAATCTTTCTAATCGAATTCAAAATAAAGACTCTAAGAATGGCCCAGGAAGTGGGGATGGATTTAACATAAGCCCAAACCAAGCATCTTTAATAGATTAACGAACTAGATGAGGCTCAATTTCTTGCATTGAAATGAACTGCAATAGTTCAACAACAAAGGGAAAAATGGAATGACACGCTTATCAAGAAGAAAATGTTTCAAAAAGGGGACTGGGCACTTCTATACAATTCCAAATTCTAGGACTTCCCGAGTAAGTTGCAAACAAGATGGCTTGGTCCTTATGAGATTTAAGAAGTGCACAATAATGGCACTCTTACCTTGACTACCATCGATGGATCAAACCATTCTTTTAAGGTAAACATGCATCGAGTGCACCTCTATCATCAACCGATTACCAAGGACTCTTTCTGTGAGCAGGTACACGCGGACCCCTCCATGCAAATTCTAGCTATAGAGAATGAGAAACCAGCAACTTTCCCTTCAAAAAATTGAAATTCCTTGAGAAATTGTAAATAATGTACATACCTTTGTATGCATTACCATGTAACTATGAAATTTTTTAGGATGTTTCACAAAGTTTGGGATTTTATTTTCCGCTTTTTGTTTTTTTCATTGTTCAAACAATTGAAAGTTTGTTGTTCAATTGATTGAACAACAATTTTTCTTATTTTTTGTTTTTTTTTGTTTAAACAATTGAACTTCTGTCGTTCAATTGATTGAATAACACATTTTTTTCTTTTTGTGTTTTGTTGTTCAAACAATTAAACATTTTCCGTTCAGTTGATTGAACAACACATATATATATATATATTTTTTGTTCAAACAATTGAACATTTGTTGTTCAATTGATTGAACAACACATTTTCCTTTTTGTTTTTGCTATTCAAACAATTGAACGTTTGTAGTTCAATTGAATGAACAACACATTTTCCTCTTTTTTGTGTGTTGTTGTTCAAACAATTGAACGTTTGTCGTTCAATTGATTGAACATCACATTTTCATTTTTTTTGTTCTTTTCAATGTTCAAACAATTGAACGGTTGTCATTCAATTGATTGAAAAACATAATTTTCTTCTTTTTGTTTTTCATTGTTCAAACAATTGAATGCTTGTTGTTCAATTGATTGAACAACACTTTTTTCTTCTTTTTGTTTTTCAATTTTCAAACCATTAAACGCTTGCCATTCAATTGATTGAACAACACATTTTTCTTCTTTTTTTTTGTTTTTCGTTGTTTAAACAATTAAACGGTTGCCATTCAATTGATTGAACAACACATTTTCCTCTTTTTGTTTACGTTGTTCAAATAATTGAATGTTTTCCATTCATTTGATTGAACAACACATTTTCCTCTTTTTTTCGTTGTTCAAACAATTGAATGTTTGCTGATCAATTGATTGAACAACACATTTTCTTCTTTTTGTTTTCATTGTTGAAACAATTGAACATCTGTTGTTCAATTGATTGAACAACACATTTTCTTCTTTTTTGTTTTTGTTGTTCAAACAATTGAACGCCTGTCATTCAATTGATTGAACATCACATTTTCCTTTTTTTGTTTTTTGCTATTCAAACAATTGAACGTTTTTAGATTCAATTGATCTAACAACATATTTTCTTCTTTTTTTGTTTTTCACTCTTCAAACAATTGAATGACTGTGGTTCAATTGATTGAACAACACAATTTGTTTTCATTTTGTTTTCACTATTCAAACTATTGAACGACTACCATTCAATTGATTAAAAAACACAATTTGTTTTCATTGTTCGAACAATTGAATAATTGCCGTTCAATTAATTGAACAATAAATTTCGATTAAAAGCGGCTTCATGCTATAGGGAAGGTGGAGGATGAAGAAATAGGGTTTCAAGCTTCTGCAAGTGTTGAACTCCATGCAGGGGTGCAAAGGGGGGATCTCCACTCCCTCCTATAGGTAGGTCGTGGCCAACCGAGGTAAGAAACCAATAGAAACTACCAGAGGTCCTTCAAGAGAAGGGAAAAGGAACATGGAAGAGGATCAGGATTTAAGCAAAACAAGGGAGGACAATAGAACAAAATAAAATGAGGAAGAAGACAAGAAACAGGGAGTAGAAAGAAAAGTGCAAAAGGGGCCATGTAAAGCCAAGGCTAAGGTTACACCCAAAGTAGTTTTAAATGATCCTGCTCTGCAGGCGCACAGGGACAACATGTGGACCTATGCTATCATTTGTAAATTCATGGGATTATGGCTCACTAAAAGGGCACCACAAGCATTGATTAAATACCATTGGAAACCAAAAGGAAGCATATACCTACATCTTGGGTCAAAGGGTTTCTTCACTGTGGTCTTTAAGAATATTGAGGAAAAAGATAGGGTGTTTGAAGGAGGGTCCTACTTCTATGCAGAAGCAGGCCTCCGCATGCAGCCGTGGATGATGAATTTTGTCCTGGAGCGAGAGACATTCACTTCGGTCTCAGTCTGGGTAAGACTCTACTCCCTACCTCTAGGTTACTAGCAAACAGAATTGTTATTTTCCATAGGAAACAAATTAGGGCATTTTGTGAAAGCTTCTGAGGCCACCAGAAGGGGAAAATATAATTCTTTCACACGAATAAGTGTGGAGATGGATCTCTCTGGAGCTCTACCAGATGAGGTCATACTGGAAGTTTTTGATGGATAATGGGTGCAAACGGTAGATTACGAACGTATTCCTTTCAGATGTTGGAGGTTCCATGAGCATGGGAACCTATTCAGAGACTGCCCTCTTAGTAAAATAGAGAACAAAATTAAAGTTACCATAGTAAAATATACTGATAACTTTCACAAAGTGGGATATAGAGGAAAAGGGGGCCAAAGAGACTTCAAACAGAAGGGCATCACGCTAGTCTGAACAAGTTCCATGTACTCAAAGAAGAGGAAGAGATAACAAAGGTAGATTAGGTAATGGAAGGAAACCTAGGGCATAAGGAGAAAGAAGAAGATAGTGAACAAACACAGGATATTAATAAACATAAAGAGACTATGCTGAGCGATGGAGAACTAGAAACAAACCAAGAAATGACCGAGAGTGAGATGGAAATGGAGGATCATGAACTGGAGGAGATTCTTGATAGGGAACACCTAGATCTGGAAGGGTTCTTGAAATAGGGGAGCATGGGAGGGGTAGACTCACTAGATCAACAAGAGTACAATAGTTGTTCCTATGGAAAACTCAGGCTAAAGGGATGGAAAGGAAAAGAAACAATGAAAGGAAGGGCAACGAAGGTGTGAAAACTATGAAAACCACACCAGGATTAGCTCCTAGAAACCCAGGAAAGAAAAGAGGCAGAAAAAAGCAGAATGAGTTATTGATGGAATGTGGAAATCTAATGATCGATTCAGGTAAGATGAAAGACCTCACTAGCTACTTCTTTACAATTCTTTAATAATGAAGTTCACATCTTGGAATATCAAAGGTCTAGGTAGTAAAAGAAAAAAAAGAATACTTAGCAATAGAATGAAACAAGAAGCTTCGGATATGATCTTTATCCAGGAAACTAAATGTTCCATTCAAAAAATAAAAGAAATTCATAGAAAATGGCTTAATAAATTTGAGTTTCTATAATTAAAAGAAGATAATACAGCCGGAGACATACTCACTCTTTGGAACCCCAAAAAGATTGGCATAATAGAGGATGAGGCATCTAGCAATTATTTATCAGTGGTTATTCAGCCTGTGGGAGATAGGGAGACTTATCTAGTCACGAATGCTTATGGCCCCCAAAGACTAGATGATAAACTTAGGTTTCTAGATTCTCTTGTGGAACTAAGAAATAGACATGCAGGAGTACCATGGATCATGAGTGGCAACTTCAACATGATCAAATCACTTTTAGAGAAAAAGGGGGAAGCAGAACTTTAAGAAAAGACTCTATAGCATTTCAAACTTTTATAGATAATATGAAGCTAGTTGACACTCATATGAGTAATGGCCTCTTTAGTTTGAACAATAAAAGAGGAGGAGAGTCTCAAGTAGCCTCAAAGTTAGACAGATTCATAATCTCAGAGGACCTTATGCTTGTTGGGCCGTCAATATGCCATTATTATTATCACTTTTGAACACTTATCCCACCCATTTCCACTAATCTTCATCATGTCATTTATTATAATTT
>APFE031047521.1:71984-87367 GCA_000404065.3 Pinus taeda | reverse complement strand
AAGTTATCTGAGAGATTTTGCGAGTTAATGAAGTCGTTTCAATAAGACATGCACCCCAGAAGATAAACTATGTAGTAAGTCATCATAGATATGTAGAGATTCAAAATAGATGCGAGGACTCAGCTTGTCATCTAGCCCTCCTTCTAGTTCCAAAATGTTGACGGTGTTGGACCTGTCAACATGTCAGGGGATCTCCCCGGTAAGAAGTCCCAACTAGACCTCAGACCATTTGGTGTAGGATTCTTAGCAGTGGGTCATACGGTATCTCCTTTACTGCAGTTGTGTGCAGAGGCAAGTAAGATGTCCCTGTTGGTAGCAAGGGTGTGACATATGTATCAAGTTAAGGAAGGTGCATGAACGGTTCTAACACACGGAGGGTGATGTGAGTGCGCCCCTTGGAAACCTGTGAAAGAACAGAGATAAGAAGGGAACACACGAGCAAAGATGCATCACAAACTAGAAGGCAGGTAAGCTAGCAATCCAAAGTGATGGTTAAACCAACAACACATTTCAGTGAGATTGATACATACATATACAAAAGATAGCCATACATGCATGCATAAGAAAACAAATACAAATATCATTTAGAGTAAACAAGATATCTGAACTACAATACGACATATGCATGAAACATACTGGCTCTGTTATATTAAGAAGTGAAAGTTCTAATCATATAATACAACCATGACCAACCACTAGTTCCAACAATGGAATGTTACAGTCACTGTCGCCTGCTCCTCCAAAGAGACATACTAGCTCTGCATAGTGGAGAAGCCAAGGCTCATTACAATACTGTCCAAGATTTCTCTAAGATACTCCTATCGGAAGCTTGGCTAACCAAAATCCCTTACAATGAGTTATGAGGTTCTATTTATAGCAAAGGGTGGGGTGACCCTTGACGTTCCCCTTTGTGAATCTTCATCTACCCTCATGACTCTTCACCTACTACATGACTTATACGTTACAATGCACATGTACCCATGTGGGACGAAATAGGTTTTAGTAAGCCATGCAAGACATCACTAACACTCGGATATATGTAGGAACCAACCCTTCGACATCCTCATGGTGGTCAATCATGGCAGACTGATGCTAAGCCTGGTGGACTGTGGTGGTGTCGAAGCACTCAATGGTGACATCTTGCTAAAAGCGAACTCTTGCCTCCATTACATCCAGGTACACTGATATGGCTTCTTTGTCCAACTCGTATGATAACATGCACATGGTCATCCTGGGTGCAGCCGAAATGAAAACATACTGATGCATAGTGTCTGCGTTGATCTCCAAGCATGTGTTGGTGTACGTGCATATCAACTTGTCAGAATACATGTTCAGCTCCATTCAGACTTGCTTATTGTCTTCACCTCGGTGAGTCTGCCAAAAGGGTGGGATCACATGCGTGTGCATAATGACATGCATGCTGTTGAATTACCTTGCATGCAATCAACATAATTTCTCACCTTGTCTGCTCCATGTCAATTGTTGGGATGGATCTATAACTTGTATGGGTGCAGTTTCATCCATCTGTGCATTTTACACCCCTTGCTATACCTGTTCCTGCTGTAACTCATTCTCTCGTCTGTGCAACTCATGTCCTTCCTTGAGTTGTTGCTTCAGCACATGCAACTCCTTCTTTGTTTCTCTATATTCCTTCACACAATCTTCATGTCACGCCATCACCTTATAGCCTTAATCTCCAAAGCTTCTTTCGTCATGAGTGAATCTACTTTGAACTTGCAACTTTTCTTCGCCTCTGTGCTGTCAACAACCTTTCTCTTGCATCCATTGCATTCAAGTGTGCTACCTTCTGGTACTATTGATGGTGCTTCTCATTTTGATGTCATTTCCATTCATATTGATATCCTTTTCCATGAACAACTAGATGTATTCATTTATAGGAAAGTTCATTGACACTTGATCGACTACATCCCTAGTTGCGCTCTTAACGGTATATTTGACTCTGCTCTCCTGGAAGCCATTGTACCTGTGATGCTGGGAGGCAGACGACACCTATGATACATAGAGACATAGAAACACTCATGTCAAGCAATCTGTCAATTGAAAAGAAAAAAAATTTAGGACTGACATGCAACATATCTGTGTGATTATCCATGAAGATTGTGTAATTTTCACTAGGATGCTAGGAGAGTGACTACCAATACTGCGGATGACATAGTTCAGGCTACTAGGAGGCTAACTGGCTACTAGAACTATGTAATGGCAGTCCATCCTGACCTGCTGAGGACTGAAACTGCGCAATGCACAATTTTAGTCAGTAGTGACATGCAACCTGCAAACTGCGTTGCATAGTTTATGGGGCCACCAGGACACTGCCTCCAAGAATTTCCCAATGCATGTTTGGAGGTCATTGTTGGGCCAGGCTTGTGTATTTGTGGAGGGAGGACAAACCCTTTGCTTCCAGAAATGTGCAATGCTAGCTGGGCAAGGCATGATCCAGGCCAAGGCACCCCAGACTGTCCGATGGGTGACTGAAAACATGAGAAGTTTGAATGCCGGATGAGATGAGTGCAAACAAGAGTGAATGATTATGCATGGAAATAGTAAGTGTAGGATTCAAAAAATGGGACACATGCATCTATGTGAAGCGGGTCGCCGCAACAACAATCATCAGTGCAAAAACAATGTCATGCATGCAACAATAGTGAGATGCTAACAAAAACTGAAAAGACACTTGTACAAGCTAACATGCAAGCAAATGACAACAAGTGTTCATAGAAATCAAGCAACCAACATTCATAGAAGCCGAAACACAAAAAGAGACAGAAATACAACACAAGACATGTGAAGCAGGCATACCTCGAAATAGATTAGTTGAATGTGTCGATGAATCCTAGATGCGATGTGGGATGTCAGAGCTGAAGATCGATGCGAGGAATGAGCTCTAGAGTGTCTAGTTCATAAGTCTTGAAAAAATCGAGGTTATGATGTGCATTCCACAAATCTAGGAAAAGCGACACCTTGCGAGAGGTTTCTGAAATGATCCTTGCATGTAACCTCTAGCTACTGAAAATACATCCCTAAATCTAGGGATGTCTTTGCATGTTGCCTTGGGAAAATAAGTCCATGCATGCAAATCAATTTTGTTTGGTCCCAGAGGGAACTGGTCAACTTGAAGGCACACGCATCGGTATGCGAGTCTAGGATAAAAATATGCATTTTTCCTAGGCTGAGCAGAGCTGGCTGTCCTAGAGGAATTGCACAATTTCTGGGAGGAACAGGTGACTGTATCCTAGGATTGCACAAATTTTGGGTTGAGCAGCTATCTTGGGTCAAACGGCGCAATTTTCTCAAGGAAGCTTGTCTGACTGCATTGCACAATTTCTAAGCCCAGCAGGCTTCCTGACTAGTTTGTGAAATTTCTATTAGATATTGGGCTTATTGTCTCAAAGGGATTTTGCAATTTCTGGGAGTAGCAGGTGACTGCTGCCCAGAATTGTGCAATTTCTCTACTAAGCAGCTATCTTGGGATGAATTGCTCAATTTTTGAGAGGAAGAAGGTTAGGAAGAATTGTGCAATTCTAGAGATTAGCTAGGTTTGCGTAATTTCTGGAGGGAAGGTTGGTTCCCATCCATAATTGCACAATTCCCAGAGGGAGTTGCTCAACCAACAACTGACACTAAGTCTAGAAAGCATCTTGTGAAGGAGGCAGAACAAACATGCATGCAGAGGCTGAAAAGACTCTATGAAACAGTTGAAGCCTATGTGCATGATGGTGCAAGGCATGTTGCTAAGGATGGTTGGTAGGGAGGCTCCAAAACGATGTTAAGGCAAAAATTTGGAGGGTGATTGTAGTCACTACAATAGCATATTAAAGCACCCGTGCACTTGAATAATTTAGACACACCGTCAAAGAAACATATGCTAAAAAGTTTTCTCGCCCACCTCCACTAGTGACCTTCGCTACAAATGGATTTTTGGGCAATTTTTAGAGGGGCCACTACAAAAACATCCGCTAGAAGTTCTTTTCCTTGTAGTGGAATGGGTAATCCTGCTTGGAAGAGAAACATAAATTGATAGGCATATACAACACTCAGCCTCCCTTCATAGGATATTTATTTAAGGATGTTATAAGCTACTTCATCCCAAGGGTAGATAAGGTTTTCTCTTCTTACTCCATTTTTGTCTTCAACTAGTTTCTATTCAGGGAGGAACAAGTTTTCTTGGCTATGATAGCTATTTTTATATTCTCTTTTCCCCATCAAAATCCTAAGGGTATGTTGGTCACTGTACTGATGATCTATGTGTTCAAATGGATGGAAAGACCTCTAACAATAATGGTAGCACAATTCTCTTCCTAAGAATTGAGGGCCATGACAAACTCATGTGTTACCTCATCATCCTACCTCTTCAATTACTCAAATAACACCATCCAATAGTGTCTCAGAAACATGTCTCTCATAAGAGGATGTTGATTGATTCTATTGGTGTCTATGGGATCTCTTTGATTAAAACCTCCTCCCATGGCTTCTATTGTTACTTCCTTAAATTGTCTAAAGGGAAATTTTCAAGATTTTTCTCTGACTAGTCTAGGGTGCAGAGGTAGAGATAGGGTGGTTGATGTTTGTATGGTCAGAGAAGTAGAAGAATTGTACCCCCTACTTTATTGACTAAATTCCTATGCTTTTTCCTTTCCTTTCTTATATGAGAAAAAAAAATTTTCAGATATGTTTGTTTCCTTTTGGTGAATCTGTTTACAACGTTATTTTTCCTATCCTCTGCCAGAAAAATCTGCGAGCAACAAAGAATCTAGTGCATACAAAGGCTAAGGCCTGATCAAGATCTGAGTTGTAAAATATCGCACACGTGGTTTTCTCAAAGTGGTTCTTTTGTTCGTTTTAAAGAGGCCTTTAACTCTTTATCTCCAAACTGTTGTTGTGATTTGCAGAAATTTTTAAAAGATCAGGGTTGTGCATGCATTGTTCACAGTTTGATTCATTTCACTAAATGCAAGGTTGACTTGAAAATCATGTCTCCACGTAAAAGATCCAATGTAGTAGGTGTGAGGATCAATGAAATAGTTAACTATTTTATTCACCATTTATCTTATTACGAAGAGTAAAGTGAGTATGGCTTAAAGGAGGTATAAGGGATTAAAGTTTTGTTTTTTTTTGTTTTTTTTTTTTTTAATGGTAAATTTCTATGAGGAAAGGAATTTATGAGGTTTTTTTGTTAAAAGTAATTAAATATTTTTGTTTAAGTTTTTCAGTGGTGAATTTTTTTTATGGAGTGTGAAATTAAGTTATGGTGTCAGTTGAAGTAGTTACCTATTTCTTTTAACTCTGGTTATAAAAAGGATTGGTGGTTCTTAAACTCGAAGTCTTTATGTCTGAAACATCAATTCTTGTGTGTTAGTAAGGACAAGTTGTTTGATCAACTTTTGAACGCATTCAATATCTATATCTTCATCCTACCAACTAACAGATAACCAAAAACAAAATATTCGACAAAGGGTGGTTGGTCTATAGGATAGTTCATTACTTGTGGCTCTTATAGCAGAAGCCCCGACGAGACGAGATGTCAAAATTATTGATCTTGCAGTGTTCATCCACTATGGTCAAAGGCGATTAATTTTTAAATGGAGGTCAAGTGATAGCTCGAAGATGTAGTGGTGAAAGAATAGTGTTTGTGAGATTTCAAAGTGGATGTGAGTGTTGATGAAGACCAACCAACATAGATTATCCTTGTTGTTGTAATATGTGTTTTCCATGTAAGCATTAAGTTAGGGTATTGGAAGTATTGCTTCCACGTGTTGCCATGATTTGTCATTGGGATTTCTCAAGCATCAATTTAGAAGTTGTTTCCTATGTATGAGTTGTAGTCATGATTTAGAAGTGTGGAAGTCATATATTTATGTCCTATATATGTGTAATTGTTGTGATCAATAAATATATTACAATGTGTTTGGTGTTGCGTGTTTAATAACTCTCCTTAATCTCTCTATTTTTAACAGAAGGGAAATTTATCATGACTTTGTGGTGTGCTAGGGAGATAGAATGGTTATTCTTGTCAGCCTACTTCAAGAAATCTATTGATATTTATTCCATTTTAAGTTTCTTGACATTATTTTAGATAATAGAACAATAGAACGTAGTTGTGTAAAATTCATAATGGTAGGGCTTATTATTATTTAAGCTAGGAGATAAGCGGTGATTTCAGAAATCTGGATTAGAATCGTAAAGGTGAGATGACTTTCACAAGAAAATATCTGTGTCAGCCATGGGTGAGACTCTCTTCCGAAGGAAGTCAGAAAAAGTGGGTTGAGTGTGCATTTATTTCTTGAGAATCTTTGCTAAGATAAGTTTGATAGTGACCTAGTCAAATTAGTGTAGGTTGTGTAGTGGAGATGGTCTGTTTTTTCTTTTTGTCTGAGTTAGTGACATGTTTGACTATGTAATTGGATTATCTACCTTGATTCTCATAATAACAAGTAAATGTTTTTCCGAAAATAGTTAATACCAAATTGGTACAGTGAACTATTAAGAAAAAAAAATGATAATTGCTAACAAGGAAATGCAGCAAGACAACAAAATACTTCAATTGGTTGTTCGTGAGTCTGTGATGCTACATCAGAAAAATTGGGTCACATGTGTGCATTCATTCTCCGAGAGAGTCCTTGTTAAAATAAATTTGATAATGACGTGATAAGGAAAGGTGGTCACACCAACAAAACGATATGGTCTGCACCCCTCCTACATGGCATAAATTTTTATTTGAAAAACTATCTAAAATTCTTTTTTAGATACAAGTGACATATTTTATTTCAGAAACTTTCCATCATTATTTTTCAGTTTTATTTCAGAACTCACATCACAATTATAATACAATTTATTTAATTTAATTAAAATAGTAATAACTATAATATTAAAAAATGATATATATATTATTATATATATATATATATAATATTATATATATATATAATATATATATAATATATAATATATATATATTATATATTATAGATATATAGAATATATTGTTTAATTTTAAAATTAATTTTTATTATTTTAAAAATATATTTAAAACTAATAAAATATAATATAATAATGTTAACTATAAAAATATCTGTTAGGCCAAGAGGTAACTCAAATGAGATTATGTTTATTCATTTAAGTTGTTCATAGTTATATACATGAGGGAGTGACTGTTGAGTTTCATCTCCCGATGACTCTTCAATTTCTCTTATTAATTATTTACATTATTTATAATTGTTCACCCAATCCCTATGATTAGGTGTCAAAATATCCCCCCTTAATCTGAAGGGATGTTGGTGAGTCCAAGCATCATTCTAAATCTTTCAAGATTTTCTCTTCCAAGCGCTTTGGTGAAGATGTCTGCAATTTTCTCATTAGTGGAACAATGGCGAAGATGGATTGTTTTGCCCTCAACATGATGTCGAATCAGATGATATTTTGTATTGATCACGAAACTTTGGGTTCTTGGCCAACTTCATTGTAGAGGTATTGTCAATCATGAGTGGAGTTGAATGTACTTGTTTTACCTACAAAACCTACAAAATTTTCCTAAGCCACACAATTTCTTTTGCTGGCTCAGTTGCTACAACATATTCTACCTCTGTTGTGGAATTTACTAGAACTGATTGTTTGCGTGATCTCCAAGAGATAACTCTTGATCCAAGACTCATAGCATAACTAGAAGTAGATACCCCATTTTATTTGTCTCCATCGAAGCCTGAATCATAATATCCAATCAAGTTGAAGTCGCCCACCTGTGTATACTTGAGTCCAAAGTTTTGAGTTCCCTTCAAGTACTTTAGAACTCTTTTTGCAGCAAACCAATGTCCCTCACAAGGCTTTTGCATAAACTTGGAGAGGATTCCAACAACAAACGAAATGTTTGGCCTGATAGTAGTTAGGTAGTGGAGACTTCTTACAAGTTGTCTATACTTTGTTACATCCTCAAATTCTTTTCTTTCAATGGATGCGAACTTTAAGTTTTTGCTCCATTGGAGTAGTTAGAGGATTGCATTCAGCCATGCTAAACCTATTCAACAAATCTCCAATGTACTTCTTTTGATAAAGGAATATTGACTTCAAATGTTGAGTTACTTCAATACCAAGATAGTAATGAACATAGCCCAAATCAGTCATTTCAAAACCTTTCCTAAATTCCTTCTTTATGGATGCAATGTAGCTCTCATTGTTCCCTATCATCAAAATATCATATACATATACCACAATATATACAACTATTTTGCCAACTTTCTTGACCAACAAAGTTACATCATCAAGATCATAATGTTTGAAATTGAGTTTTAGAAGATGCTCAGTTAGTTTTTCATACCAGGATCACAGTGCTTGTTTGAGGCCATACAAGGATTTCACAAGTTTGCATAATTTACGTTCATGTCCATTCACATCAAATCCTTCAAGCTGGGACATAAAAAAAAAATTGTTTTAGATATCAATTCAAGAAAGCAGTTTTTACTTTCATTTGATGGACTTTTTAACCGTTTTGAGCTGCTAGGGAAAAGAGTGTCCGGATGGTAGTCCATTTTGTTGTTGGGGCAAAAGTCTCCTCACAATCGACCCCTTCCTTCTGTGCAAAACATTTTTGCACAAGCCTGGATTTATGCTTTTCAAGTGAGCCATCAGCTTTATACTTTTTCTTGTAGACCCACTTGCAGCCAATTGGTTTGGTTCCCAATGGAGGATCAACCAACTTCCAAGTGCCATTCTTTGTCAAGGAATCATACTCATTTTGCATCGCTTCTTTCCATTCATCATGAGAAGTGACTTCTTTGAAATAAGTTGGTTCAAAATCTATAGAGAAATTCAATTCAAAATCATAAGAAACATCCATATCAACAGGAGAATGAAAGTCATCTGCATCACCTCCATTTTTCCGGTTGAATTTCTAGTTCTTGCCTTTCCAACCTCATCAGGATGAACACTTTCAAGTGTCTTTGTTAGCTGCTTTGGGGGACTTTTCTGAGATGATCCAGGCTACTCAGTTGATTAAGTTGGGACTAAATTAAGGTTGAGGCCCTGAATTCTATCAATCACATCACTTAAAGTATGATCAGGGGTTGGAGTTTCATGTTGGGTGGAGAGTGCTTCAGAAGAAGATTCCACAGATTGATCCAGTATAGGAACCCCCCCTTCAAGACGTGGAATCTGATTATCAAATTCTTGAAATGATTTTTCATTTACAAATCTGTCCAAGTGATCAAGTGCCACTAAAAAACATTATCAGATTTGGATGATTCAAGAAAGATTACATCTCTAGATACAACAAACTTTTATTGACTTCATCATAGAGACGGTATGCTTTGGAGGTGTTTGAATACCCCAAGAAGATACACTTACAACTCCTTGCACCAAGTTTGTTTCTATGTACCTTTGGTATCAAGGCATAACAGGTGGAACCAAAGACCCTGAGATGCTCTACCGAAGGAATGTGCCCATACTACATTTCATAAGGAGTCTTGTTTCTAATAGCATTAGATGAACATCTATTCTTTGCATATACAACACATATAATTGCATCAGCCCAAAACATCAATTTTACATCTTGAAAAACATCATGGAGTGCACCATATTTAAGATTGTCCTATTCATTCTTTTAGCTACTCCATTCTGTTGGGAATTATAAGGCACAATTGTTTGATGTTTGATCCCATGTTTGTGAAGATAGTTTTCAAATTCATTTGAAGTGTATTATTTTCCATTATCAATGCGAATAGAGCCAATATGAGATTGTGGCATCATTTTCAATCCATGTATGAAAGTTCTTGAATGTTTGAAAAGCATCAAATTTGTTCTTCAATAAATAAACCCAACACATTCTGGTGTAGTCATCAATAAATGTCATCATATATTTATTTCCATTTGTAGAACGAACAATCATTGGGCCACATAAATCTGAACGAATGAGTTCTAGTTTTCTATGTGCTCTGGAATGCGAATCATGAAAAGACTATTTGCTATGCTTTCCTAGAATGCAAGCATCACATTGCTTAAGTTTCCTAGGAATTGTAGGTAAACCAGTAACACCATTTTTCTTCAACAAGTGGAGGTTGTCATAGTTCAAGTGTCCAAATCTAGCATGCCATAATAAACTTGATGGAAATTTACCTTCATCATAATGAGAATTGTATGAGAAATTTTGTGCACGAGAAGAGGTACCTTGTAGCCTGAGAAGCCTTTCTTCTTCTATCCCCATCATGACAAGTGAGTGATCTGATAATTTTCTCACCTCAACCTTGCCATCAAACATATGAATGGAGTGTCCTTGCTGGCGAATGTGGACCATGGACAACAAGTGTCCCCTCAGTTGTGGGAGATATAAAACATGATGCAGAAGAAATTTTCGAAGACCAAGCAATTTAAGCCTGATTGTGCCAAGCCCTGATGCTTTAGTTTTGATTTGTCTGCAAAGTATACTGCTCCATCAACATTGTCAGTAAATTCTTAGAAAAATTTTCTTCTAAAATTCATGTCGCAATTTTCTCCTGAATCAAGCAACCAATCATTTTTCCAAGAAGCAAGTGAAGCATTAAATGAGTCTTCATTTACTCCAATATTACAGTGTGCCACAACATAGTGAGTTGATTCAGGTGCTTTACCTTTGTCTTTGTCATTAGTTTTACCTTTGGGTTGGTTTCTTTCCTACTCAATTATGTCCCAAGGAAATTTGCATGTGGATGCATCATGTGATCCATCTCTATTGCAACGTATGCAGTGAAAATCTGACTTTTCTCCTTGGGAGTGTCTGTGTTCCCTACCTTTGAAATTTCTTCGTCCTCTTCCTCTTCGACCACCTCTTCCTCTGGAAGACTCTTGAGCAAGATTCTTCTCTCTATGTGCAAGACATACAACCTCTTCAGAAGACTGAGGAGCTGTCTTCTTCCCAAAAGCTTTCTCTCTTTCAACAAATTTTTTCACAAGGGAGACAAAGGTAATTTCTTTGAGGTTCCCATTTGATTGCAATGACTCAAGATAATTTGAGTAAGTGGGATAAAGTGCCTTGACAAAAGCTATCAGAGGAATGTCCAGTTCAACATTAGTGACTTTGATATCATGCATAATAGATTTTACTTCTGATGCAAGAGAAAGAGGATCATCATTTTGTAATTCAAGGTTGAACAATTTAATCATGAGTTGAAAAACTTCAAGTGCAGATTGTGAGTCATAGAGTTACTTCATTTTTTGTAAGGCTTCGAAAGCATTTGAAAATGGCGAAATATGGTGACACACCTCTTCATTTACTAATGCTACAATCAAGGCATAAGCCTTGTTATTCTTATTTTCCCAAATGGCGAATTCCTTGTCTAAGGCGGGTTGTTCTGGTTCTTTGTCTCCATCTCCAACACACACTCCTTTCCACAACTCATTAAAAATGAGAGTGTGTTTGATTTTCAGTGACCATTTTGGATAGTTCTCCTTGTCATTGAGAACCTCTCCCACAATAGATATCAATGAATGCATTTTAAAAATCTATGTACTGTAAAAAACAAATATACTTTTGATGCCAATATATATAAAATATTTTCACTTCTGGTGTTAAAAAAAGAAGTTCTCGTGTTAAACTAGGAAAAAGAACCACTTTAATATATATGACAAAGGTATTTTGTGGGGGAGGTGATATATCTGGCGGAGGGTGTGTCTAGAGGAGCATTTATATGGAGGGACAACACTGCGAATTTTTATAACAGGAGCAGTGAGTGGATATCTGAGAAGCAGCGTACAACATATTAGGAGCAATGTATATAGCAGGCAGGGAGAAACACTTCAATAGAAAGAAAGGAATCGACACAGATTCATGTATTGCATGGCCAACATTAGTGACACTGAAACATAAGTGACAGAGATACCTGCATCAACATCAACATCATGTAGATGAAAGATCCAATCATGGGGCCGAATTTGCCACCATCAAAGACATAGGTATACCTCGTTGACTAGAATCGAAAATTTGCATTCCTTTTCATTCAAGACACTGTTGCTTTTGATATAGGTCTCATAGTTCTATAGTCCACGAACTGATTAATGGCATTCACCTACAATTTGCATAGCTATATCCATTCAATGTTATTGTCTAATGCCCATCCCTGTGCTTTCCCCTCCATAAACAAGCCTTCATGGGCTTTGAAACGTAACACTGGCAGTGCTTAAGGGAGCAATATAGTGAAGAGAGGCAATACAATTATGAGAGGCAACAAAGGCTGTGTTTTGTTATGGAGATGCTAGCTAAGAGTAGGTTGCAAGCTGGATTTGGGCGAAAGGAGACAAAGAGGGACCTATGCAATTATCCGATGGGTATACCAAGCGTTACACCAGATTATCATGCAAAGGGAAGAGGGCAGAGAAGAATATGGTAGACTGCAGGAAATGCAGGACAAATTTCTGAAAAATAGTAGAAGGGAGTTACAATGGCAGAGTGCAATGCTAAAAATGGAGTTGGCTCTAATACCATGTCAGGCCAGGAGGTAACTCCTCAAATGATATTATGTTTATTCATTTAGGTTGTTCATAGTTATATACATGAGGGAGTGATTGTTGAGTTTCATCTCCCGATGACTCTTCATCTTCTCTTATTAATTATTTACACTATTTACAACTGTCCACCCAATGCCTATGATTAGGTGTCAATAATATCTTACCATACAAAATGAGATACTTCGAATATTTCCTTTAGTTTCAAAAAAACATAAAAATATGCAAATTCATTTTTTTCAAATTTCTTTAAAAATGTGCCATATTAGGTTGGCTCTGCCCCGGATCATATTCTTAATAGTATAAATTCACATTTTGTATATAAATAGACATCACCACATTACTAAAGCATCATGCATTGAATCTGATTCAATACAAGCCTAACTCATTGGAGGCTACGATTATCTTGATGTTGAATGTGAACCTCAGAGATCCCCTTGCAATTCTTTGCAACCATGGATGAGTTAAGGCATTGAAAATAATGTAGCTAAAAGGATAATAAGTTGTTATCATCTACATTCCAAATTAATATTGGGAACAACATCAATGATCCTTTCACAATGGTTGTTGTATTCCAGTACATAATTTCTACCACACAAGCTTCTCTATGTCAATTGGTTGAACTGTGATTTGAAATATGCCAAAAGGGTGTGGTGCGTCAAGAGTCAATGACCCCCTTAGAAACTATTAGTATGTACAATGCATATGTCCATTTATGAGTTCAATTCAATCAAGATCGGGATAATCTTGCAGCAGAGAGAGTGGGGATCATTGCAAATGAAATTTTACAGGGTTTATGAGACACACACATAAAAAAATGTCAACTGGATGCTAAAGGTTTCGAGGAAGAATATTTTTAGAAGTAACAATTAACATGTAATCTATCAATGTCTCCTTGTTTTCATATTCATCAAGGCTAGCAATGACCTGGCCTAGTGACCTCAAGGTCTTACTCAATAAAGGTGCATAAAAGGACATCATGGTATACACAAATTCTTAATGCATTCCCTATTGTTGTTCATTGATTCTTTCTCCTCTAGGATGCTAAGGAAGGGGTCATATACAAAATGTCCTTTCACATGTTGTCCAACTCTTTTCTTGTGAAGATGAATTTCTCTAGTGAGACTTTGTTCCACCTTGTGAGTAATCAAATATCCCAATGCTTTAGCTACTATTACATAGAGGACATGATCTATTGAGAAATCTTGAAAAATAGACCAGATAGGCCCGCCTATTCAATTTTTCATATATTAAAGATTAGGAAAGTTGATGCTTTCGAGAACTTACCTTTAGTTGCACTTAGGAATAAATACCCAAAGCTCAATGCCCCGAGCTCATAATGAAGTGACTTTTGACTCTATCATAACCCTTTTCAAAATCAATTTTAATAAACAAAGTATTAAGGCCTTGCCTACTTTAGATGAATCAATTTAGGTATAATGTGGTAAACTCTCTTGGCCAAGGCTTTTGTTGGAATTTTATGAGACATTTGGGAAGGTGATATGTCTCAATCTTGAAAGATTAGGGTCCCTAGTCTTGTGATAAGATCAGGATCCCTAGGCCTGGAGATGAATTGGGTAATTTCTTTTTTAATATTGACCTAATGATTTTCTTTATGACTATGTCATTGTACAATTCGACTAGGCCTAGTGTAGAGGACTTATCCGTAGTGATATTTGACAAGGGAGTTGGAAACTCATCCAAGTTCAGAGATTGCATAGACATCCTTTTTTGGGATTCAAAGAGATTATATGGATTGAGTGTTGCCTCAAAATCTAGCAGCACTTGTGAGAGCCCTCACAAAGCAAGAGCCAAACCAAGATGCAACAATGAGGTGGATTACCATTGTCACTTCAAGAATCCTCCTCTTGCTCTTTAGTGGAATTTCACCACACGTGAGGATTCCCACTTTTCAGCTAAAGGATATTCTAAGTCAGTTGGTTCAAGGTGATGTATATGTGAAAGGCTAAATAAGTTGCTTTTTGAATGGATAGAGGCACAACTATCTATGTAAGGGAAAAAAGTAACACAACAAAGCCTTAATGTAGTTTTTAACCCCATACAGAAATTACCTGCATATGAACTCTAAAACACATAAAATAAACAATGCAAGAGAATAACACATAAAACACATGTATACAAAGGTTTTCCCCTGGATCCCAAAACCAGGACTACCAGCTTGAATTTTCATTATGTTCCTTTTAATGTTATAATACATATTTATACATGTCGAAGCATCCAATACCATGGACCAAAAACCATCGCATCCAAAAAACATGTGCAAAAATCATGCACAAAACCATAGGTGGGTCCACACAACATAACATAAGTTCCAAAACCAAAATTTTCTGGGGCGCTACCTCGGACCCCATAAAGTGGGGTTACCTGCACCCTTCAAACCCCCCAATTAACTATGTGGGCTAGTCATGGAAAGAATATAACACAACCCAACATTCTCCCACTTGTTGTTTTCTTTCCACAGGGGACCACATCAAAGATTAGTCATTTATCTAGCCCTGCAACGCCCATTATTTCTCTACAGCAAGATAACTTCTTAGAGCTCACATATTTTGTCAATGCATCTACAATATTCTTCAAAGTGTCCACCTTTACCAGCAACACCTTTTTGTCTTCTATCATATCCCTCACAGAGTGATACTGAACATCATTGTGCTTTGTCTTTGAATGATATGTAGGGTTCTTTGCCAAGAAAATTGCACTTTGGCTATCACAGTCTATCCTTATAACTCCCTGTACTAACCCCATACTTGAACACAATCTCTACAACCAAACGGCTTCCTTGCATGCATGAGTGGATGCCATGTATTCTGCCTCTGTAGTTGATAGTGCCACTACAGATTGTTTCTTACTCATCCAATTGACTGCACCTCCAAATAGGTTAA
>APFE031047521.1:0-58020 GCA_000404065.3 Pinus taeda | reverse complement strand
AAGCCATTTAATTTGATTAACCCCAAATGAAATAAATGCCTGTAATTGGATATCCCCAACAAAAGGGCCAGGGTTCAGCTTAGTCTCCTGGTCTAATACAAGGTTATGCAAATAAAACTCACACAGTAGTCTCTGAACTTTTACCCCATAGTGCTTACAGCAGTTTATAAAATCATCGATGGTGTTAATTTGTATAGGAGCACCTGCTTTAATAGCCTTTATTTTCAATTGCAAATATCATTCCATTGAAAACAAGGAATAATTCTTAGCAGGGGATCTACATGCTAGGACGTTATTGTATAAAGAACATAAGGTATCCATCTGCTTGATAACTATATCTAACCTACAAGTTACCTTCACGACTTTTTCTTCTTCCCTTCGCCACCCTTCAAAGGCCTGGATTTCGGATAGATTGACGTTCCTAAGCTGATGTTGTAGCTCTTCATACTTTTCCCGAGGGACCGTTTGCTCTCTAAGCTTTGCTGCTGCTTGTTGAGCCTGCTTCAAACCCTTTTGTAGGTTTACCATTTTTGGATCTCTTTTCCATGCAGCAGTGGAGGCCGAGAGTTTTACTTGAACTTTCCTATTGCGTTGTTTTGAGTTCATGACTCTTATCATTCTCGAAGGTGGTGCCTCCGTCTAAATTTCCTTATCGCGGGTCAACATCTCATCCATTTCTATCTTAACGTGGATATCAGTCTATTGCTTTTCCTTTTCAAATGGAACAACAGTTTTTTCCTCAACATCATTTGGAATAGTAGCCTGGTTTTTGACAGGGTTTTGAACAACAGGATGGAGTTTGGTCCTCCGCCCCTTTGTCTTGAGGGGCTTTGCTGGAGTGGTTGCACTTTTCCTTCTCGAAGTCCTTTTTACCCTTTTCCTTGCTTTTAGAATCCTAATCTACTCGTGGAGCTGAATTATTATATTCAATAATCTCTGTTGTTCCTTTCGCAATTCCCTAATTTCCGCAATTTCCTTAGAAGGAACAACAAGTTGTTCACTGCGGCCTGGACTGTGACTATTTCCCAGATTTTCTCTCTAGGGTGTTTCTTCATTGCTCTGCTCTGGTTGTTCCGGGGCAAGAACCCTAACTGGTTCTGTTATTTCTTGGGCGACCTCCTTCTCTGCCCCCGTTTCCTCTAGAATTTCTCCTGGTGTCTTCTAGCTAGGAACAGATTATTCCTGTTCAGCATCTCCTATCATATTTTCATCATGAACAGGCAGATTCTCTTCTTCTGCCCCCTTTGCATGTGATTCTTCAAGTGCATTTTCCTCTTGAGGTTTCTCTTCGACATGGAGGTCTGATGGACTGGAGGTTGGCCATATTCGCCCATATTGGCCAAAACTTTAGCCAATTCATCTTCTCCCAATGGGTCCTACAATGGGCTACCTTCCTACTGTTATGTTTCCTCCTGCTGCTCAGATTGCTCGACTTCTTCTTCTTTTTCTCCTTCTTCTTCATATTGCTCAGCTTCTTCTTCTTTTTCTCCTTCCTCTTCTTCCTGCATTCCTTTCTCATTTTCTTCCCCTTCTAATCGTGGGGGTTGCTCATCTTCTATCTCTACCGATTGGCTGGTGTTTTCTTGGGGCTTCTCCAGCCTCCCTCGTAGCCTTGCTAGTCGGACCGATTTCCTGCGTTTTTCTGGACGCTCGGGTGTACTGGTGGCATGTTTACATTTTGGGGATGGTGTCGTCAATCCTCCAATTATCATGGCAATTAGCTCTTCCCAGCTGCTCTGCTGTTGGGTAAGGCTATGGTTGATTATTAACCGAATCAACCCATGATGACTAACAACTGACTCTACATGTTGTGTCTTTTTTATGCTCCGTGCAATGTCATGAAGTAATGAATTCAAAAATGCAGGTAAATTTACAGAGCATTTTTTCTTTAGTACAGCTAAGAGTTTAAGATGGCGTGGTCTTACCACGTCTTTTCTACCTTAACAGGTGATGTAGCTTTGAATGGTCTTCACCAATTCCGCCCATGGCTCTCCTAGTGCTGCTGGCAAAACCCCCTTTCCTCTAATTGTTAGGCTCTAGCCTTCATGCTGGAAGATTTCTATAATCTTCTGCAATCTCTCCTTCTTTAACGTCCATACAGGTCGAGCGGCTGGTAGTCCCGAGACTTCTGCGATTATGTTGTTGGTGACTGCTATGCATCTCCCCCTCACTGTGGAGTGATCCTCTTGCAAGTTCTACAAGAATTCAATTGCCACAGTCTCGTTAGACTCCTGCAAGCGATTGAGATAAGTCAGCCACCCTGCTCTTGCCAGGATTTCCTAGGCAGTAATAGAGATTGTTAACACCTGCGGTTCTCTCCGAATTGATATTCCTCCCATGCTTATGGTTTCGTTGTAAACTCTCAATGGAACGGTAGCTGTTCACACTGTTAAAACATAGAGAGGCTGACAAACACAAGACTCGCTCAAAATCTAATGCTGCAGAGTATACAATGGAAGCGGCTTATGAACAACAAGTCATGCAAAAAAAATAAAAAATAGTATACCGTTGAGTCGTGTTGTACCCCAGTACACAGCTTCCCGAATAGTGATCTGACACATAATCCAGGGAATGATGAGGTTAACCTCCCCCCCCACAATGTGATAGGCCATGCCGGACGTCAAATAAAGGAGCAGCGCCCGTTCTAAAACATATTCCTTAAGGAACAGCGTATGGCAATATGCCATGTTTACAAAAGTGGCAAATTACCGAAATTGAGGTGTAGAGTTGGGTCGCTTAATACGTAAGAGGTTGCGGTGATATGATGTGAGGTTGGGGATAGGACGTCTACCATGGATACAGAGTCTCATGCAGTCATTGCCAATTGTTCTGTCATGATTGGTGATAATATATATTCATGCGTTGTATGCTTTGGGAAATAATATATAATTGATTACTAAGGCATAAGAAACAGAAGGGTGCTAATAACTACCTATTGGTGTAAATAATATGACTTTAATACCATTAACAGTGCTCTGCTGCCAACAAGTGTCCATAACCTTGGAAAAGTTGTTTATTTCACCCATGGAACCATGATCCTTTGTGTATGCTTAGGAAATGTTGTGTGATGTAAAAATGTAGGCCATTATGCTGGCTTGGTGACCAGTTAGCCATAATGCCATTCATGAGGAAGGAGCGAAAGGTGGCCAGGCCAGCTTGTGATAAGACCTCCTGTTCCAAGGGTTTTTTATTTGATATACCTTTTGGACCATATCCCTGGTGTGGTGGCCATAGTGGGAATGCCACTTCGCTTTCGTCCTCATGATCATGGTAGGCTGGCTCTTGATGAGACCCCCTATCCCACATTTGACAATTTATAAGTCATTAAGACATCATTGTTTGCTCTTTTTTCTTTCTTTTTCATAAATTACTTTTCCTATTTATACACAAAGGGTGGTTCAGCACTCCTTAAGAGTAGGAATGGTGGAAGAAGTCTTAACATCTCAATAGGAAGATATAAACCCTTTGCTCTTATTCCTGAATAATAATCAAAGAGGATTAATAGGGACCAACATGATAAAGGTAACCAATCAGAGCAGAATTAGTAGAACAATGACAACAAAATATAATGAATAAACGTGTCATTCCTTTTGTCATCTTACCACTTCAGAGCAATTTCTTATAAAGATAGCGATTTATAATTCACTGATTTCAGTATGTTGTGATTTTGTATCCATTGCAAAAGTGCATAGCTGTATTCTAAAAGACTTGAAAGAACAGGAACAATAAGCATCCTTAATTTAGAACAGCAAAAGGAACAAGATGTTTCAAAGGGAGAGCAAAAGAATGCAAGTGGTGTTCCTTTCGGAAAAAGGAACAACAAAAGACCATAAATGTTGTTCCTTTGGAAAAGGAACAGCAAAAAATGCAAATGCCATTCCTTTGAAAAAGGAACAGCAAAGATGGAAAACATTGTTCCTTTGGAAAATGAACAACAAAACACACAAATGCCATTCCTTTGGAAAAGGAACAGTAGAAATCGAAAACGTTGTTCCTTTGCAAAAGGAACAGCAAAACACACCAATGTCGTTCCTTTGGAAAATGAACAGCAGAAATCGAAAATGTTCCTTTGGAAAAGGAACAACAAAGCAAACAAATGTCGTTCCTTTGGAAAAATAATAGCAGAACTCGAAAATGTTGTTCCTTTGTAAAAGGAACAGCAAAACACACCAACGTCATTCCTTTGGAAAAGGAACAATAGAAATCGAAAATGTTGTTCCTTTGGAAAAGGAACAACAGAAATCGAAAACATTGTTCCTTTGGAAAAGGAACAACCAAACACACCAATGTCGTTCCTTTGGAAAATGAACAACAGAAATCGAAAATGTTGTTCCTTTGGAAAAGGAACAGCAAAGAAAACAAATGTCGTTCCTTTGGAAAAGGAACAATAGAAATCGAAAATGCTGTTCCTTTGGAAAAGGAACAACAAAACACACAAATGTCGTTCCTTTGGAAAAGAAACAATAGAAATAAAAAATGTTGTTCCTTTGGTAAAGGAACAACAGAACACAGAAATAAAGAAAAAGAACAAAATTACAGCAAAATGACGGCTGATTCAAAGGGTGTTGTTCTTTTGAAATAGGAACAGCCGGAAGAGAATGTTGTTCTTTTCAGAAAAGGAACAACAAAAATAGTAACGGCAAAACGTTGATTCAAAAATATGTACAAAAATGATTGAACAAACGAAAAAAAATTATGTACAAACTATTAAAAAAAAAAAAAATCTTAATGAATTACATGTGAGGAAGACTTCTCTTCCTCCCCCAAAATCTCCATATCAGAGTCTCGACATAGATACTGGCAGAAGGACTCCCGAGTGAGTGGTTTGCGATAAAGACGAACTCGGTGGCCATTTACCTTGAAGGCATATCTAAAACCGTCAATAGTGATTAGAGTAAGGGTACTATTGCCATGTACCTTCTGGATTTCGTATGGTCCCAACCAACGAGTCTAGAGTTTCCCGGGGAAATCCTGAAACCTGGAGTCGTACAAAAGAGCCCAATCACCTTCATGGAAGACTTTATTTTTAGTGAGAGCATCATGCCATTTAGCTCCCTGCTGCTAGATCAGGGTAGTGCTTTGAAGTGCAGAGAGCCTGACTTCGTCTAGCTCATTGATTTGCTGTAATCGATTAATTTGTGCCTCGGTTAGATCTAAGCCAACTTCCTGTGTTGTTCGTAATGTTTGGATTTCGAATTCTATGGGGAAAATGGGTTGTTTTCCAAACACTAATTGATAAGGTGAGTAACCAGTGGTACTTCTCCATGTTGTTATGTAAGCCCACCGTGCGTTAGTAGTCTGGCAGCCCAATCACGTCTATGTGACGCAATGGTTTTCGTTAGGATTGCTTCTATTATTTTATTGTTGCTTTCTACCTGCGTATTTGCCTGTGGGTGGTATGGGGTAGTGATTCTATGTTGGACATGATAGTTGTTGAGTGTTGCAGCTATTCTGTTCTCAGCAAACTGTGGTCCACCATCTATAACTATCTCTCTTGGAAGGCCATAACATACAAATAGATGGAACAGGAACTGTATGACAGTCCTCTGTAGCTCTTGGCATTGCCTCTGCTTCAACCCACTTGGCGACATATTTTTTTGCCACCAAAATATATGTTTTCTAGTTTGATGATGGGTTAATTGGTCCAACGAAATCAAGAGCTCATCGCTTGAATGGTTCGATAACTAGTTGTGGTTTCAGAGGCATCTCATCAGACTAACCAGGGCATCTTGCTCTCTGGCAACTGTCATAGGCTTGGACGAATTTCTTTGCATCATTGAAAATCGTGGGCCAATAATACCCTGTTTGCAAAACTTTATGTCGAGTTCTACGATCAACGAAATTTCCACCACATGGTCCGCCATGGTAGGGTTTTAAAATGTCAAAGATTTCATCTTCTCGAACGCATCTCCTAATATGCATGTCTGCCCCTGTGTGGAACAAATAGCCCCCAATCCAAGAAAATTGAGTACTCCGCTGAACAATATGTTTCCGCTCATTAGGGATTAGATGCTTTGGTAGTTTACCTACTGCTAGGTAATTAGCAACATCAGCATACCAGGGTGTTTGAACAGCCACAGCAAACAGATGCTCGTCTAGAAATTGATCTTCAACTACTGCTGCATCGATTGGATTTGGCATTCTTAAGAGAAAACCGGCTAAAGGATTTTCTTTTCCAGGTCGATCCTTCATTGTAATATCAAATTCCTGCAATAAAATCAACCATCTAGTTATTCTTCCATTTTTGATAGGCTTGTTTGCTAAATATTTTATGGCAGAATGATCTGTGTACAAGATAACAGGATATCCAGTAATGTAATGTCTAAACTTATTGAGAGCATGTATTACAGCTAGAAATTATTTTTCAGTAATAGTGTAGTTTAATTCAAAAAGGGATAAATTTTTGCTAATGTAATCAATTGCATATGGTTTTTTATCCTCTTCCTGCCTAAGGACTTCTCTAATGGCTGTATCTAAGGCATCAGATGACATCTAAAATGAAAAATCTCAATTTGGTCCTCGAAGGACTGGGCTTGTGGGTACGAGCTTCTTCAGATCCCTGAAAGCACGTTCACATTTTTTTATCCAAAGAAAACCAACGTTACCAGTTAGTGCATACAAAGGTGCAGCAATATGCAAATAATGTTCTATAAACCTCCTGTAATAATCAGAAAATCCAAGAAAACTGCGTACCTCCGTTTGGGTGGTAGGAGTGGGAATAAGCAAAATTATTTGGATTTTGGTCGGGTCTACCTGAATGCCAGCTGCTGAAATATAGTGTCCTAGGATAAGTCCTTCTGTCATCATCATATAACATTTTTCATGGCTTAAACAAAACCTGGTAGCAATGCAGCGTTGTAGGACTTTTTCTAGTGTATCCAGTGCTAGATCAAAATCATCTCTGTATGGTGTAAAGTCATCCATGTATACTTCAAGTCCTTTATTTATTAAGTCTACAAAAATTCTAAGGATAACTCTTTGGAATGTGGTAGGAGCATTGCATAAGCCAAAAGGTAGAACTCGGTAGGCAAATGTTTCCCAAGGACAAGTAAAAGTAGTTTTGTCTTGGTCTTCAGGGGCAATCTGAATCTAATTGTATCCACTGAAGCCATCCAAGAAAGAAAAGAATTTCTTTCCTGCCAAAGTGTCTAATACTTGGTCAATGAATGGGAGAGGGAAGTGGTCTTTTTGTGTTAATTTATTTAGCTCTCTGTAGTCCACACAGATTCTCCATTTCTCATTCTTTTTTTGGTACCACCACAAGTGGAGAGACCCATTTACTATCAGAGATAGGATAGATGAAATTGACATCTAAAAGTTTTTGAAGTTCAGCTTTTACCACATCTTTTAGATGAGGATTTAGTCTCCTCTGAGGCTGATGAACAAGTCTCGCATCTTTTTCTATATAAATGTGGTGTGTACATAACTTGGGGTCAATTCCTTTCATAACAGGGTAGTCCCATGCAAATGCTTCTTTATATTTCCTTAACACATGGATGAGCTTCATTTCTTGTACGGATGTGAGGTTGGCATTAATGTTTAAGGTTTTTCCCGGTTCAATTTCCACAATTTACTATTTGCAACAGAGGTTAAAGGTATTGTATGATCATGTGTATCTTTAAGAGGGTCCTCTTCTAATTCACTATCAAATGCTGCTTTTATCATGTGACATTGTGTGCGGGATGTGAGTTCAGTTTGACTAATAAAATTGTTAATGGCATCGTATTCTGTTTGGTCTTTGAAATCAAGTGCCTCTTGTATAGTTAATGGAGATCTAATGTTATCAGTAAGGTATGATACAGGGTGCCTATTAGTTTTGACTATTGTGACACTCAGCTGCGCTGGAGGATATAGAACTAAGTTCTTGATATCTACTCCTCTGGTTATGATCATATTTCCTTGCCGACAACCAATATAGGCATCGACAGTGGCAAGCCAAGGTCTACCTAAAATCAATGGATGTCCATCAAGTCGGGTTTTGGGATTTATTATCAGAAAATCGGTTGGATATTCCTAGGAGTCAACGAAGACCATGACATCATGTAGTGTGCCCTCTGGCCTAACCACAGATCGATCAGCCAATTCTAGCAAGGTAGAGATGGGTTCTACAGATGTAATGCCTAGCTTTTGGTAATTAGTGGTTGTTAAGATATTGATTGCAGCTCCTAGATCAACTAAGGCATTGGAAAGGGTCTGACCATAAATTTGCACAGTTACTATTGGATTTCCTGGGTCTTCATATTTAATGGGTGTTTCTTTTCCTGATAATAAGTCAGATAGAGTGCCAACTACTTGGACTCTTGGATTATTTGTTATATTCCTCCTTAGTTTCTTTATGCACAATTTTTTGATAGTTTTTGTGTATATCGGGATGTCTTGAATGGCTTGGAGGAATGGAATTTTTATGTACAATTTTTGTAATTCTCCCAAAATGTCAAAATCAGGATATTGTATAGGTCAAGGTATGACTAATCATTCTAGGAATGGGGGAGAGGATGTGGTTGCTTGATTATGAGTTTTTTGTTTATTCACATCCTCTTCTTGTGACAGATCTTCTCTCGGTAATTCATTTTCAACATGAACTATCTTATCTCCCTCAGTTTCAATAATACGCCCAGATCTTAACTGAAGATCAGTACACTCCCTCAGATCGGCTCTTACTTCTGGTGTTTCTATGATTTGGACAGATTGGACCAGTTTGTTATTTGGATTTGGGTTGGGTTGGGCTGGGAGTTGCGGTCTCAGAATAGACTGGGGATTTTGTTGTAAGGCTAGCAGTGTAGGTTGAAGGAGCGGAACGGTTCCTACTGGCTGATGCATTGGTCTCTAGCAGTTTGTTTGCCAGGCTGAACTTTGTGAAGTATGGAGAGTCCATTGTGGTGGGTATGTGTTGCTTTGCCAATATGGTGGGGTATAAGTAAGATTCGGCCAACCAGATTGGTTTGCCTGATTCAGCCACGGGGTTGAGGAAGGAAACGACTGTGGTGACTAGTTTGGAAATGGGGGTTGAAATTGACTTTGCCACATATTATATTGTTGAGAATTATACTGCATAGGCTGAAAGGAAGAAGTTGGATCTGGAAACATACCAGATTGTCGCGGCTGCCACTGACGGCGTTGGTTGAGAAAATACACTGATTCTAGCTCTTCTTCTGCTTCCTTATATACTGCTTTTAATCTAGGAAGTGAGGGACAACTTTCCGTAAGGTGATCTTTTGTGCAGATGGCACATGTTTGAACTGAATCCAATGAACATTCCTTATGGCTATGCTTTTTCTGCATCGGGAACAGAAGATTGCCAAATTCTGTTCTACCTCCGTTTTCTTCTATTTGGCCTGCATAATATCAAGTTGTGTAGTTAGTGTCCCTAGTATATCAGTTTTAAAATTTTCCAATAAATTTCCAATTTCTACACGCGTTACTCCTTCTGTCGAAATTTTATTATCTCTTACAAAACGATCATGTTATGTCGATTTTAATATTGTGCTGCCTCTCGAGCTCCTCATAGATAAATCAATAATGTTAGAAAAACTTTCTTGATAAATATCTCATTTTCCCATAATGTTTAATGTTTCAATCCATTGTTCCTTCATGCCCCTTATTAATGTTGTTTTTAACACATTATCAAGTAAAGGTAGTGACGCATAAGGAGATCTTTGTAGATTATATTGGAAACGTTCCACATACTCCTCTAATGTTTCGTTTGGTCTAGCTATCATCTGGAATATTCCGTCCTTCAGTTCTCTAGACCTGCAATAGTCCTGATAATTTTTTAGAAAAGATTCTTTCATTTAATCCTAGTTATTTATAACCCCGCCACCTAATCCCATAAACCATCTTAAAGCAGCCCCTTTTAGTGTAGAGAGAAATAGTTTCAGTTACTGGGGGTCGGTGGTGTAATCATTTCCCCTACACAGTACATCGAATTCAAATAAAAATGCATCCGGGTCTTCTGATGTAAGACCATGGAATGTAGGGATATGTTGAAGAGGGATTGCTTTCATAGGCACATTTGCTGCAGAATCCACTATGGGGTATTGTAATGTAGAGGTTTGGGTGTTTGGCTGGCTTTGAGCCATTGGGTCGAATATATGCCAATAACCTTCTGGGATATCTAGGAGGGTATTCCTAGATTGAGAGGGAATGGTTTTAACATGAATAGTTTTAATAGCACTTCCTCTATCTAGAATAATGAGAGTGCCTAATGTTTGAGGAGATTGAGTTTCTTCAAAGATGATTTTTATAGCACTTCCCTTGTCTAGGTTGTTCAATGGATGAGTTGTCTCAAGAGGAGATATTGGTTCCTCAGTTTCCCCTGTCTCTCCTCCTCCTTCACAAAGATTACTGAAATTCATTTCCTGCAATAATTATGGAGTAGAATTTTCAATTTCTTGAAAGTCTTGCTCTTCAGTTTGGCTATGCACCTCAGCAAAGGCTACAGATGGTGATCCTGTGGCCTAAAGGAAACTAGTAGGCTGTTTAGAAATAACTTTCCTGTGTCCTACTGAGGGCTGAGATTCTGCTTTCTTGAAGATTTCATCTATGAAGGTTGGTTGGCCAAGGGTCACCGGCCCCTTAGCTTTTTCTGGCTTGGGTATAGGTTTGGAATTCTTTTCTGGCTTTTTCTGCTTAGTCATGCACACAAATTAACTACTAGATTCTACCCAAACATAATAGCAGCAAATCTGCAGGAAAGCGGGCAGAGGAGCAGGGTTGTTACATGCTCCACACGTAGGTTCTTACCTTCTGTTTTCAAAACCCAATTCTTCCCTAGCAGGTTCGTACACTACTCTAAAAAAAAGAACAAATGGCTACACTCTTTCCCCGGCAACGACACCAAAATGTGGAGCAATAAAAAGGGTCTCTTTCACCTCTAATTACCTCACATTAATATGTCAATCCAGGAACGTTTTGTTATTTCAAATAGTGTTTTAGTCTGAGGCTATCATTTGCCAGAGTAATGCTAGTAGCACAGTGTTTGAAAATACAAGAGTAAACAGGTGCTTGTTTACTGCTAACTACTTCAAAAGATTAAACCACACATTCAGAAAACTAAGCACTTTATCAGTCAAGGGTTCGGTAGCAATAACCCATCCCTTTGGAAACTGATGGAAAAGGAAACCAGAGAACAAATCATGGATCTGGGAGTCGAACAGTATATGTCAATGCTCACTACAACCTGAGATCGTTCTTCATAACAAATGAAAAGGAATGAAACGGAAAATAAGAAATGGAACATCAATTAAGAAATGGAATAGCAAATCTGAAATGGAACAACAAACCTGAAATGGAACAGCAGTTAATAAATAGAACAACAACTAAGTCAAACAAGCAGTAACGCCTTAGTCTATAAGATCAAATGCACTAATCGTAATGTACAGGAATCAAACGACAATCCTTCACTCTTAAGGGCGGATTGAATAACACACCAAAATGGAACAACACTGATTACTGATGAATTATGGAACAATACTTGAAAACCATATATACACACAGCACACTTAAATAGTAATCTGATCTAAGTATCAATCTGAGTTAGAAAGGGTACAACTGCATTTCAAAATAGAACAACATTGTTTATAAATCCAACAATCGCAAAGAACATAACTTCCAAGATGAATTCCGTAATGTTAATGAACAAGTGCACAACACAAAGGCTCTGTAATGGCACAACAACAGTATTCTGTAAAGACTGTCAGTATTATATCAACACCTAAAGGAACAGTGATATGATGCAGAGTCAATACAATAGTTCTGTCTTTAGAAACCTTAATAAATTAATCATAATAGAGCATGTGATGTAAACTTTAAAAAACACATCAGCTTACCAAATAACGTCGATAAGCAAACCACGCAAAAGCCAAACATAATGGTACAAGAGCAAGTGTCCTCCAGGGCCGGGCCCTTAGCCTCTAGGGGTACACCACTTGAAGTTATTCCAGACTCAAAGATGAAATAGCAACTAAGTTTGTATTAATGCATAAAGTGAAA
This sequence comes from Pinus taeda, assembly GCA_000404065.3. NCBI lineage: Eukaryota > Viridiplantae > Streptophyta > Pinopsida > Pinales > Pinaceae > Pinus > Pinus taeda. Next base: position 46,029 of record APFE031047521.1, on the reverse strand, counting down.
TTACAATAGATCAGTTCTTAACGAGACTCGATGATCAAAGTCTTGATCTTAAAGGAAATTACATAAACATAACAACATCTCTAACTCTCCTCTCAAGCTAATAGTGTTGCCTCTTTTATAAGGGTGAAGGCGGAGATATCTAAGTGCAGAAATAGATAAAACAGTGATCCCTCAGGATCAAGGATCTTGAGGGATTCGCCGAACCGTTAGTCCTCAGTCATCTCTTTTCTTTCTTGCACCGTGCTGATATCTCCACTTCCTTTCCAGGGCTGAATCGCTTTGATTTGCTTTGCCTTGTTTGCATACGGTCTCTCATTAAAGGGACAGCGGTTAACCCGTCCTTTTCCTTTCCTTTGGAACGGCAACTTCTCATTTTTCCTTCTTCCTGCATAAGGAAATGACAATTGTCAGTGTTTTCATCTTGCATATTAATCTCACATGTTTTATTACAATTCCTTGTCGTTTTCCTAGTTCATGATGCAAAAGGTTTGTAAGTTCTAATGAAAATATGTTGAAATAATTATCAAAAACATACCTTCTTTAATACTCCACAACTGGTATACTGTCCTCACGAATGCATTATGGGTTGACTGTGTAACACCCAAGATATCTCTGAATACCTCATCATACTTCCTGGTCTATGGTAAAGAAGCCATCTTTCCGCCCAATATCTACTTGCTTGCAGTTTAGCTTTCCCAAGAATCCCAAGGCAAGCCTTGCCAACTAGTTCAACGTAGGATGGATGCTCTCCATAAGCTTCGGGAAGAAAGGATGAAAGAAAAAGAAAAATTCACACTCCACCAGAACCGTATCAAGAGATGGTTCGATAAGAAGTCTGCAAGGAAAGCTATCTTCGGTGTTGGTGACTTGCTACTTAAATGGGATAAGTCCCATGAAGACAAAGACAAACATACAAAGTTCCAATCCCTATGTATTGGTCCGTACACAGTTCAAGAGAAGCTTGGCCCACACACGTACCATCTGCAATCAGTTGACGGGAGGATCGACAACCTTCCTATCAACGAACAAGATCTCAAACATTATTTCCAGTAGGCGGGGCCACGTCCCATGCCATGTACATAGTCTGCTTTTGTTTTCATTTTGTTTTCCTTACTATCTTTGTTCTTATTTGGTTTGTTCTACTTACTATTTTTGTTTATGTTTGTTTTGTTTTCTTGATACCTTACTATTTTTGTTTCCGGAAATAAGTGCTACCAATTACTGTGTTTTGGCTTTTGAATAGAGTATGTGATTGAGATTTGAAGAAACCTGTGACACTGCAGAACTTGGATGGTCTTGTGTAGTCTTTTTTTCTTTGGAATATGTATTGCAATGGATGCCAAAATATATATTAATATTTTGAAGTTGAACTTTATGGTTGATGTGAAACCCTATTCAAAAAAATATTCAAAACATCATGTAGTAACAGTGTTTGAATCATATTTTTTATGGTGGAAATAGATTCAGCATCATCAAAAAGCTCTAACACACCCAAAATATTTAAGATTGACAATTATAACTAAGATTTAGAAAAATTCCTAGCAAATTTTATAAAAAATATAAGCAGAATTTCTATGATATTCAAGGCAAAAAATAGTGTCATTAGACTACGGCCATCCAATCTAGCAAGGCATACAAAAACATAAGCATCTTGAGATTTTCTTTTGTTTGCGCATACTCAAAATGTTTTTTTTTCCATTGACTATAATTTGGGTATACTTTTCATGCTATTTAATGACTCTTCCTTAATTAATGTTCTATAATTTATATATATTTTTTATTAAGGTAATTGGGTATAATTCCTATTTTGTCCCGGCTCTGTTCTGTTTGTTTTTTTTTATTTAAATAATTTTGGATGTGCAATCTTTTTATAATTTTCCTATGTTTCAATTTTATTTTTTAATTTTTTTTCCTGGTTTCAATATATTTTTTATTTTGCATTTCATTGGATTGATTTTCATTTTATATTGCGTGTATCAATTGTTGTGTATTTTTAGGGTTGATTGTAGAGTATGTTGTTAGAAGGTTTGTTTTCTTGATCTTGCTTTTGTGTTCACGTGCATAGATAAGAAGTATTTTCACATGGATATACAAATTGTGCATAGCTGTGCTGGAATGTTGTTAGAAGGTTTTTTTTCTTGATCTTGCTTTTTTTTTTCACATACATAGATGAGAAGTATTTTCACATGGATATACAAATTGTGCATAGCCGTGCTGGAATGTTATGTTGTGAATATATTTAAAATCTACTGATCGGTAGTTTTGGACCTTGGTTGCAGAGTGGAAAAATAATAATCACTGAAAAAAAACATGTTGAAACACCAAGTTCAATTTAGTAAAATCTTGTCTTTTGCGAATTAGAAGATCCCTACTAAAGAAGCACTATATTACAATATATACAATATCTATACAACTAATATCAGTACAATCCATTGCTTCACACTTGATAACAATCCAACATAATTCATACATATGTTGCGCACAGTCAACACAATATGTTTGACCTGAAACGAACCGGAGTCCGAGTGGGGAGGGAAATAGTTCACCGTCCCAACCACCTGGGACAACACACGGATTAGTGTTGTTTAACTGTTATTTGTTTGATTCGCTGAAGTCGGTCTTACACGGCTTTTTTTATGTTCGAAAAGTTAATTCAAATGAAATTTGATGACCTTGAAATTTCCCAGAAATGTGACTTCAAATGATTATTGAAAATTAGTTAATCGCTTTTATTCTTTGGTGAGCAATTATGTTTTGTTCTAAGTACTTCGAGATATAAATAGATATTAATTCGATGAGTAAATAAAAAAGAAAGTCACTGGAAGTAATGTTTATATGAGTTGCGATTGAGAGTTCCGAAGTGTTTATTTAGAAGTTATTTAGTAAATATGAATTATATGTCTGTGGAAATCAGATAATTTATATGTATATATATATACTAACATAAATAGATATTTATGTTATTATAAAAATAGTAAAATAATAAGTTAATTATAAACATAACTTATATACATTAAGATATTAAAATATATCTTTTACTTCAAAAAAATATAAAAATATGTAAATTCGTTTTTTTCAAAATTTTTCAAAAATGTGCCATATTAAGTTGCCTCTGCACATATTCTTAATAGTATTAATTCACGCTGTGTATAAAAATAGACATTACCACATAACTAAAACATCATGCAATGAATCTGATTCAATACAAGCCTAACTCATTGGAGGCTATGATTGTATTGATGTTGAATGTGAACCTCAGAGATCCCTTTGTAGTTCTTTGTAACCATGGATGAACTCAGAGATTGAAAACAATATATTTGAAAGGATAATAAGTTGTCATCTACATTACTTGGATGAGGTTTTCATGTCATAACTCCCATTACTGTGTTTACTATTTATTTCAAGAATTTCTTTTATGTAAGTTTATGAAGCCAAACATACACTAAGTTACAATTATTTTGATCTGTTTCATATCTAACAATTAGAGGTTTTTACTCCTCTCTTCTCCCTGTAGATAGGGAAATCTACAGGTTGTAGAAACAATCCCAAAATTGTCCTTTCCAATAGGACCTGTAATTGTGTCAGATTTACACCAGCATTTGTCATCACACTATTTTTTTAATCACTTTTAATTATTAAAACAACCTTTCATATGAAAGATCAATGTTTAAATTATTATTCTACTTCTCTACAAGTTGTTCACGCCATAATATAGTTGTGTCTCACGCACAAAAATGTTCTCAGGTTCATTTTTCATTTTTCTTCTATATATCTACCATTGTTTATTATTGACATTCAACTGAAAAAAATCACACTAAGCAACATCAATTTTTCCAATAGAAATCATTAGCAACAGGGATTCTTCTTTAATCAATATAAAATTCTACTCTTGTAAGATTTAAATTCCTGTAAAAAGTGTACGGTAGATAACAGAAGCATATAGTCACAAAATACTTTGAACACCAAAATACTTTACTTATCTGTGAATTCTTTAGCTATTTAAGAAAGTGTATTCGGGATGAGTCTGCTCCTCCCTTCCAACGGAACTGGAAGTTACATCCAGGTTCCCCCCCTAGCATTCACTTTCCAGCACAGTGGGACATTAACCTCTACATGTTTAAGTTCTCAGAGCTTAGAACTTCCCCGGTCCAGCCTAGAACATTCATATTTTCATTTACTAAAGAGTTTCCAATGGCCCAGAACCAGCTCAAGACAACCCTCAAACAACATTCACATTCCTTATCTTTCTTTCCTCAAGTGGTTCTTCCTCCTTTTGGTGGTTGACCCCTTCTCGTCCCTCGGGAGATCTTTTATCTCTGGGACCCAGAATGAAAGGAATAGTTGTCCTCAATTGTTTTTTGGAAGTTCTTTAATTATTTAATGAGTCCTCATCCTTATTCCACTTCTTAACAACTTTTCTTTAGAATTATCACATAATAAAATTTATTATTTTTTTCATAAATTGTTTTCCTCCTTTTTACTTGCAACTAACAATAATAAAAACATTAACAGTAATTCTAGAATTTACTTCAACATCTGAGGGTGTTACATCTTCCCCCTCTCGAGCATAACACCGTTCAACTATTCATTCCTTCCCTTCAAACAGACCGAGATGTGCTTGTCACATGACAACCTCGTCCTCCTAGGTAGCCTCTTCTGGGATAAAGTTCTTCCATTGCACTTCTACCTAGGTGATAACCTGCTTTCGTAATGTGGTTTCTTTGTGTTTGATAATACAAAGAGGCTCTGCCAGAATTTCCCCATCTAGTTCGACCTATCAAGCATCATTAAAATCGTTAGTTTACAGGTCTTCAATCATTGATACATGCATTTTTCATAATTCATTTATACTTACTTGTATATCTTTCTAGTTAATAAGGTGTATGGGATCATACACATACTTCTTTTAAACGGAAACGTAAAATACATTATGAAACCTTATATAACGTCGAAGAGCAAGCTGATAGGCTACTGACAATATTATTTCTACGACCTAGAAAGGTCCACAATAGCGAGGTGCTAGCTTAGCACAACTACTGCATTGTAGGGTGCTCTTCCTAGGTTTTATCTGAACATAAACATGATCTCCTATCTGGAATTCTTTGTCCTTTTTTATTTGCATATGCTTTCTGCCTATCTTGAGCAACCTTCAAATTCCGGCGGACCTTATTTATGTCCAACTCCATTTCTACCAACATGTCGCATCCTAATATCATTTTATCTTCTGAACTACTCCAATTAGTAGGTGTTCGACACTTCTTGCCATATCATACCTCATATGGACCCATTTTCAATGATTCGTGGTAGCTGTTATTAAAGTAAAATTCAACCAAATGAAGGTATTTCTCCCATTTGGTTGGTTGTTGCATTACATACATTCGTAGCATTTCTTCCAAAACTTGGTTTAATCACTCGGTTTGTCCATCTATTTGAGGGTGATAGGTGGTACTAAAATGAATCTGCATACCTAACCCTATTAATGGGAACAAGATCCCCGAAGGATAGTTTTGGGGCTAAAAGCCTATGTTTTGGGTCAAATTTTGTAATAAATTTGTAAAGTCTTTGCATTTTGTTGTTCTGGATCACGAAGGTGTCATGAGTCATAAAGGGTTGTCCGCCATTATTTTGTAAAGTGTAAAGTCAGCTGTAAAGATCTACCCATGGTCCGTGAACCATAGAATTGTATAAAAAGAGCTAAGTAAGTAAGCTCTAAGTAGTCATAAGTTTTTGGTAGTGGAAGAAAAGGCTTGGAGTCTTGAAAGAGAAGTCTAAGTTCTGGGTCTTAGCATAGGTAGAGGCTCTGCAATTAAGTGCACAGAGGCCTAGGGTGGAAGTCCACAACTGAGTGTGCTGACCCCTACAGCTATGTGTGCAGGGCGGATAGAGTCTATAATCATCTGAAAATATCAATAAAGAGAAATATTCTACAAATTCTATGTATCTATTTCTTGTTAATACATCTGGTTATATTGTGTTTTGGGCTCAATATATCATGTGATGCACAAATATATGTGATTATATTGGGTAAATGAACGCAAGTAAGAATATCAGATTATGTGGTGCTAACTATGATCATTTAATAAGATAAGTAAGACACTTAAAATAACTTGGGAATCTATACAATATGTTGTCTTAGCAGTGCGAAAGAACTCGAATCGCAGGTTAGGGTTGTGCGAAGGTCAATTGTACCCCTTCGCGGAGGTACTGAAGGGCGAAATAAAGGGCTAGACTGATAGAGCCCTATAACTTGGTGACCTACATGAAAGCAGGAACAAAAAGTATAAACCAACATCATGACCATCTCATGGTGCGAAAAATTGGTTCCAGCATCCCCCCATACTACTTCATGTGAGACATTGGTCTGCGCTCTGCGGGCTGATGCCGAAAGGGCCAATAATGTAGGGATTTGTTTGGCTAACTAATGTTGAACCTGAATTAGGCCCCACATATCCAACACCTGTAAAGAGGGTTTTCCAAAATGTCGACGTAAACTTTACATCCCTATCTGAAATCACCAGTTTTGGAATGTCATGCAGCTGAAGTATTTATTTCATAACAATATCTACAATTTTCGTAGTTTTATAAGTAGATTTAACAGGAATGAAATGAGCAATTTTACTTACTTTTTCCACCACCACCATCATGGAGTCATGTTTTCTAAAGTAGCTAACTTATCCTTGGTGTTAGCATAACTCACTTGAATAGAAAAAATTTGGTAGCCTTTTCGGGCGTATTTTTTCAGCTGATTATTAGAAATCGATCACAACTTAACATTCGTTTTAATTCCCTAGATTTCTTGTCTGCTTCCTTCCTCTGTGAGGAAACTAATGGTTTTTTCCTTACAATTTTCTAGGGACCAATGTCCTTCCATCCAGTCCATTCCTATTAACACATCATATGATCCTAAATGTAATATATTCAGGTTTACCTTAACATGTTGCCCTCCAATCTCCACAAGACAACTCTCTACCTTGGTTGTCACCTTACGTTTTGCCCTAGTGGCCAGTTACACCAGCCTTGAATTTTTAAACTTAGTACTTAAAAGGTGACACAACTCAACTATTTTTGGACTAATATAAATAAGACTTGCTCCTATGTCAATTAGAATAGAGATAGTTTGGTTAGTTATCTCACCTTGAAACTCTATCATGGAGTGTTGATATTTCGCCTTATGATATTCTAGAGCAGCATTAATCTTTGGAATATTTCTGGCCACAACCCCTACTAGAGAGGCTTCTTGAATACTTGCAGTAAGCTCAATTTTAATGCAATGAGGACAATTCTTATAGTGGTGGTGTTCCCCACAACCCCAACATTGTAATGACGACTTCTGTGACTGTGCAAATTCGAATTTATTTGATGCTTCAACTGGCTTAAACTTGTTTATTGCTCTACTTCGCTGCCGAATTTTTCCCAGATTTCCTCCCACAAGTTTCTTGGGACCTGATTTTGTTCAACAGGGTCGGGTCTTTTTACGGATACTTGGAAAATTCGTCTGCTCCTTTTTAACTACCCAACTTTTACCACTCTCTCCTTTCTTCCACATCTGCTGATAACAAATATGAGCCTTTCTTATGGTTTCATCCTTAGTCTTGGGATTATTGAACTCCAGCCTTACCTTCATAAAATTTGGTAAACTACTCATCAAACACCACACTTTTTCCTTTTCTTCCCGTATCTAAGGAACATAGCATGACAAAGAAGTGAATTTAGTTACGAACTCATCCATGGACTATTGTCCTAATTTCAAATCATGAAACTACTTTTCCTTTTCATCATAAAATCTTTCAGTTAGATATTTGTCCTTAAAATATATTGGAAGGTGTCCCAAGTCACCTCCTCATACTGCTTCAGTTAATTCTCTCTCTCTCTCTCTCTTTGTGCAACATTAACACTTTGTTTATTATTTTCCTAGAGGCCATAGTGTTGTAACATGTGCCTCTAATACCACTTGTAACACCTAACTACTTAACCCAAAGTCAATTTCATACATATTCATACATACATAAAAAAAATTAAAGACCACCTAATCACTAATCATAATTAGTATTAGATTGCATTCCATATAACTTTAACTCTAATATTATATTGACTAAATAGTCAAGTCATAACCCTTGAATTTGATTATAGTATGCACAATGTTCAATTCCTAATAATCATTCATTTGCAACTTCATATACGATAGGGCTATGTACATTGATTATCATGGTTTTAATATTTATGAACCATTAATGCGTTTAATCATCGTGGAGTGTTGTGGATAGTTCTCGAGGCCATCCTTGTTCCCTCCAGGTGCGCTCAACTCAATTTCCACATCGAATCCATCCCACGGTTGTTTTTCATTTGGAAGATCTGATGGCTCAGGTAACTCTAGTCAGAGTTAGGGTAACCACCTCCAGATGGATTGTCGAGGATAGTCACTCGTTGCAACACCCCGCCAAGAAAATGGCTCTGCAAACCCTTCTCGCCCCTACATCCTGTAGCCTTAAAAATAGCCAAATTTCATCACAGTATTTGATTGATACAACCATTACAAAGTTCCTTAGGTTTACCTGATGGGTCGACATGTTTTCCAGTGTTTTCCCTTGATTTATCCTTGCAGATGCTCACTTTTTGTCCCTTCTCCCATATTAGTATGAAGCAGACTTACCCACCGGTGACAGTCGCAGTTTAGAATGTCTGGTTCCCCTCTTGCAGTCGTCTAGGCCATGATTTGGGGCTATCTTCCTTATGACAGACTCAGGTAACCGAGGATTTTTACCTTGTCATTGTTTAAGTGCACTTTTCTTCTTTCCTTTTTCTGCAGTAATAACTAGGGTTTTGGGTTTTCTGTTATAGGTAAACCAATCAATCGCCATGGGCTTTGCGACAATAGATTCTTCCAAGATTTCAGCAGCAACCCAACCTCATGGAGTGCTAGGTTGGCTACTAGTTACATTATATGCACTCTCTAGTTTTGTGTGGGTGATGATTTCACTCAGCAATGTTAAGGGTTTACTCAGTTTTCTATCATCTAAATGTATGAATCTTATCAAATATGAGAGGACTTGCCAGTTCTGTAACCCCTTTGGCCTTCTCTTGCTAGTTTGGCCCAAGGCCTACGCATTATTACACTTTTCCTTGCTCTATATTGTTATGCACAAAGGATTTATCTCTGGTTTTTCATTTTGATTTAATTGTGTAGAACCATTTATTTTCTATTATCAGTTCAAACTGGTTCCTTGGTTTTGTTACATCGTCATTAGTTATTTAATTAGCTTTTAGGGCATATTCTTGGTTTACATAGAATTACTTGTTTTTTGTTAATTCTCTGCACCAAGTTTGTCTTACCGATGTTGGTTTAAGAGCATAAGGATTATTGTTGTGGCAAGGTTTTCTGGTTATTTTTACTCACATACTTCTGTCTGTCATTTTAATTGCAAACCATGCAGAAATTTAATATTATATAATTATGGAATGCTCTCGCTACATGTTTATCTCATTTAGTATCTGTTAACTATTGCATGATTTTGCTAAAAAAATTACTTGTCTGATATTTATTTACTAGGGTCAACCATATATACTTATTTTTCTAGGGTCCTAAATGAACATATTAACTCACCCTTTACAAGATATTAGCGCTTAGACATACAATTAATGATTCTATATTGTGAGAATTTGTTTATCCTAGATAATCGTAAGCTGAAAGGTTTCATTTCCATGCCATGTTCATTGACAGAGATTTCCTATGATTATGCATATTTGTATCAATCTAAGTTGTCTAGATTTCAGTGCGACTTGTTAGTTATTTATTTAACATGGATTGTAGTTGTTGCATTGTTTAATTTTTCATGGGTGAAGGATTTCTATTTCAATTAGAAAAATGATCAATAATTGCATAATTGGTCTCCATCCTAGGACTACTAGTGAGGCTGTTGGGAACAGCTTGACCTCTGGGGTAACCCGGGTAGTAGACACAACCACCAACCACATTATGCACAGATGGAGAAAAATTAGATTAGATTATTTTCTTTTCTTTTCCTTTTACTAAGGTGTGTTGTCTCTCCTTCTGCATTACTTAGATGAGGTTTGCATGTCAAAACTCCCATTACTATGTTTACTATTTATTTCAAGAATTTCTTTTTTGTAAGCTTATGAATCCAAACCTACACTAAGTTCTAGTTGTTTTGATCTGTTTAATATCTAACAATTAGAGGGTTTAACTCCTCTCTTCTCCCTGCAGATAGGGAAATCTACGAGTTGTAGAAACAATTCCAAAATTGTCCTTTCCAATAGGACCTGTAATTGTGTCAGATCTAGACCATCGTTTAATGTCTTCTAACATTACACTATTTGTTTAAGAAGTTTCAATTATTAAAACAACCCTTGATACAAAAGATCACAGCTTAAATTAATGTTCTACTTTTGTACAAGTTGTTCACACCATAATATAGTCGTGTCTCATGCACAACATTGTTCTTAGGTCCATTTTTTATTTTTCTTCTATACATCTACCATTATTTATTATTGACATTCAACTGACAGAACTCACATTAAGCAACATAAATTCTTCCAATAATATAAATCATTAAGCATTAGGGATTCTTCTTTAAGCAATAAAAAATGCTACCCTTGCAAGATTTAAATTCCTGTAAAAAATGTACAGTAGATAACAGAAGCATATAGTCACAAAATACTTTGAACACAAAAATGCTCTACTTATCTGTGAATTCTTTAACTCTTTAAGAAAGTGTATTCGGGATGAGTCCACTCCTCCCTTCCAATCGAAATGGCAATTACGTCCAGGTTCCCCCCCTGGCATTCACTTTCGAGCACAGTGGGATATTAACCTCTACAGGTTAAGTTATCGGAACTCAGGATTTCCCTAGTCCAACCTGGAAGATTCAAATTTTCATATGACTAGAGAGTTTCCACTGGCCTTGAACTAGCTCAGGAAAACCCTTCGGAAACATTCAAATTCCTTCTCTTTATTTCCTCAGGCAGATTGCCTCCTTCTATTGGCTAACCCCTTCTTGTCCCTCAAGAGATATTTTATCTCCAGGACCCAGAATGAAAGGAATAATTGCCCTCATTGTTTTTTGGAACTTTTTTAATTAGTTAGTGAGTCTTCATCCTTATTCCATCTCTTAAAAAAAAATCATAAATTTTTTTCCTCCATTTTACTTGAAACTAAAAATAATAATAACATTAACGATAATTCTAGAATTTAATTCAGCATCTGAGAGTCTTACATCTTCCCCCCCTTGAGCAGAACATCATCCTCAATGTTTTATTCTTTCCCTTGAAACAAGTTGGGTTATGCTTGTCGCATGACAACCTCTACCTCCCAAGTGGCCTCTTTTGGGATAAAGTGCTTCAATTTCACCTTAACCTGGGTGATAACCTGCTTCTGCAACATGGTTTCTCTCTGTTCGAGAATATGTAGAGGCTCTACCAAAAATTCCCCATCTAGTTTGACCTATCAAGCATCATTAAAATCATTAGTTTACATGTCTTCAATCATCGATAGATGCATTTTTTCAGAATTCATTTATACTTACTTGTATATCTTGCCAGTTAATAACGTGGTTGGAATCATACACATACTTATTTAACAGGGAAACATGAAATACATTATGAACTTGTACATAGCTTGGAAGAGAAAGTTGATAGGCTACTGGCCTTATTCTCTCTAAGACCTGGAAAGGTCCACAATAGCGAGGTGCTAGCTTAGCACATCTACCCCATTGTAGTGTGCTCTTCTTGGGTTTTATCTTAACATAGATGTGATCTCCCATTTTGAATTATTTGTAAGTTGTTTTTTATTTCCATATGCTTTCTCCCTACCCTGAGTAGCCTTCAGATTTTGTCAGACATTCTTTACCTCCAACTCCATTTCTTCCAACATGTCGGGTCCTAATATCATTTTATCTTCTGGACTAGTCCAGTTAGCAGGTGTTTGAAACTTCTTGCCATATAATACCTCATATGGACTCATTTTCAATTATTCGTGGTAGTTGTTATTATAGGAAAATTCAACCAAATGAAGATATTCTTCCCATTTGGTTGGTTGTTGCATTACATACATTTGTAGCATATCCTCCAAAACTAGGTTTACTCGCTCAGTTTGTTCATATGTTTGAGAGTGATAGGCGGTACTAAAATGAATCTATGTACCTAACCCTATAAAGAGTGATTTGCAAAATGAGGACGTAAACTTTACATCCCTATTTGAAATCACCACTTTCGGCATGCCATGCAACCGAAATATTTATTTCATAAAAATATCTGCAATTTCCACACTTTTATAAGTAGATTTAACAAGAATGAAATGAGTAGTTTTACTTAATTTGTCCACCACCACCATGATGGAGTCATTTTTTCTAAAGCAGCTAACTTATCCTTGGTGTTCGCATAACCCACTTGAATAACACAAATTTGCCAGCCTTTCTAGGCACATTTCTTCAGCTAATTAGCAAAGATGGATCACAACTTAACATTCCTTATAATTCCTTGGATTTCCTGTTTGCTTCCTTCGTCTGTGAGGAAACTAATGGTTTTTTCCTTACAGTTTAGTAGGGACCAATGTCCTTCTAGCCAATCCATTCCTATTAACACATCATAAGATCCTAAAGGTAATATATTCAGCTTTACCTTAACCTATTGCCCTCCAATCTCTGCAGGAAAACTCTCTACCTTGGTTGTCACCTTACATTTCACCCTAGTGGCCAGTTGCACTAGCCTTGAATTTTTAAACTTAGTACTTAACATGTGACACAACTCAACTATTTTTGGACTAACATAACTAAGACTTGCTCCCAGGTCAATTAAAACAGACATAGTTTGGTTAGCTATCTTACCTTCAAAATTTATCATGGTGGGTTGATATTCTGCCTAATGATATTCTATACCTGCATTAATATTTGGTATATTTCTGGCCACATCCCCTACCATAGAAGCTTCTTGAATTCTTGCAGTAAGCCTAATTTTAGTGCGATGAGGGAAATTCTTATAATAGTGGGGTTCCCCACAACCCCAACACTGTAACAACAACCTCTGTGGTTTTGCAACTCTGAATTTGCTCAATGCTTCAGTTTTCTTAAACTCATTTACTGCTTTGATCCACTACTAACCTTTTCCTAGATTTCCTCCCACATGTTTCTTGGGTCCTGATTTTGTTCCACTAGTTCTGTTGTTTTTATGGATACTTGGAAAATTCCTTTGCCCTTCTTAACTGACCAACTTTTACCACTTTCTCCTTTTTGCTGCATCTGTTGATAAAAAATACAAGCCTTTCTAATGGTTTCATCCATCGTCTTGGGATTATCAAACTTCAATGTTTCTTTCATAAACTTTGGTATACTACTGATAAAACATTGCACTTTCACCTTTTCTTCCCGTATGTAAGGAATGTAGTGTAACAAAGAAGTGAATTTAGTTCTGAACTCATCCAAGGGTTGTTGTCTTAATTTCAAATCATGAAACTCCTTTTTCTTTTCATCATAAAACCTTTCGGTTAGATATTTGTCCTTAAAATATTTTTGGAAGGTGTCCCAAGTCACCTCCTCATGTTGTTTCAACTAATTCTCTCTCTCTCTCTCTCTCTCTATGCAACATTAACACTGGTTAATTTTCCTAGAGCCCATAGTGTTGTAACCTATGGCTCTGATACCACTTGTAGCACCTAACTACTTAACCCAAAGTCAATTTCATGCATATTCATACATACATAAAAAATTAAAATTAAAATTAAAAAATTAAAAAAATTAAAGACCACCTAATCACTAATCATAATTAGTATTAGATTGCATGCCATATAACTATAACTCCAATATTATATTGACTAGACAGTCAAGTCATAACCCTTGAATGCAATTACAATATGCACAAGGTTCAATTTGTGATAATCGTTCATTTTGCAACTTGATATATGATAGGGCTATGTACAATGATTATCATGGTTTTAATATTTATGACCCATTAATGTGTTTAGTGATTGTGGAGTATTATGGATGGTTCTCGAGGCCATCCTTGTGCCCTTCAAGTGCGCTCAACTCAAACTACCATATGGAAACCTTCCCATGGTTGTACTTCATTTGGAAGATCCAACGACTCAGGTAACTTGAGTCAAAGTTAGGGTAACCGCCTCCGGATGGATTTCTGAGAGTCATTCGTTGCAACACCCCATCAAGAAAATGGCTATGTAAACTCCTCCCGCCCATGCTTCATGTAGCCTGAAAGCTAGCCAAATGTCATCATAGTCTTTAACTGATACTATCATTACAAAGTTCCTCAGGTTTACCTAGCGAGTCAACAAGTTTTCTAGTGTTTTCCTTTGATTTATCCTAGCAGAAGGTCACTCTTTGTCGCTCCTCCCATCTTAGTACGTTGCAGACTTACCCATCGATGACAGTCGCAACTCAAAATTTATGGTTCCCCTCTTGCAATCGCCCAGGCCACAATTTGGGGCTATCTTCCTTACAACAGACTTAGGTAACCGAGGTTTTTTACCTTGTCATTATTTAACTGCACTTCTCTTCTTTCATTTTTCGCTAGCAATGACTAGCGTTTTGGGTTTTTGGTTACAGGTAAACCAGCCAATATCTAGGGGGTTTGCGACAACATCTGGTTCCAGGATTTCAGTTGTGACCCAGCCTCATGGACTGCTAGGTTGGCTACTGGTTACGCTATATGTGCTCTCTGGTTTTGTGTGGGTTACAATTCTGCTCAACAATGTTAAGGGTTTACTCATTTTTCTATCATCTGAATCTATGAATCTTGTTAGCTATGAAAGGACTTCGCAATTTTGTAAACTCTTTGGCCTTTGTTTGCTGGTTTGGCCCAAGGCCTACACATTATTACAATTTTGCCTGCGCTGTATTGTTATGCACAAAGGGTTTATATCTGGTTTCTCATTTCGAGTTAATTGTGTATAAACATCTATTTTCTATTATCAGTTCGGACTAGTTCCTTGCTTTTGTTACACTGCCATTAATTATTTAATTAGATTTTATGGCATATGCTTGGTTTACACATAATTATTTGTTTTCATTTAATTCTCTGCACCAAGTGTGTCTTACCAGTGCTGGTTTAGGAGCATAAGGATTATTGTTGTGGCAGGTTTTTCTGGTTATTTTTACTCACATTCTTTTTTTTGTAATTTTAATTACAAGCCCTGTGGAAATTTAGAACGAGTTAATTATGGAATTTTCTTGCTACATGTTTGGCCCATTTAGTATATGTTAACTATTGTAGTTTTTGCTACAAAATTTAGTTGTCTGATATTTATTTACTAGGGTCAACCATATATACTTATTTTTCTGGGGTTTAACTCGCCCTTTCCAAGGTATTAATGCTTAGACATACAACTAACGGTTCAATATTGTGAGAATTGTTATCTCTTAGATAATCGTTAGCCCAAAGGTTTCATTTCCATGCCATGTTCATTGATAGAGATTTATGGAAATTATGCATTTTTGTATCAACCTGAGTTGTTCGTATTTCAGTGCGACTTGATAGTTATTTATTTAGCATGGATTGTAGTTGCATTGTTTAATTTTTCATGGGTGAAGGATTTCTATTTCAATTAGAAAATTCATCAAATATTACAAAACTGGTCTCCATCCTGGGACTGCCAGTGAGGTTGTTGGAAATAGCTTGGCCTCTGGGCTAACCCAGGTAGTAGACACAACCACTAACCACATTATGCACAGATGGAGAAACCTAGATTAGATTATTTTCTTCTCTCTTCCTTTTACTAGGGTGTTTTGTCTCGCCTTTTGCATTTCTTAGATGAGTTTTTCATGTCATAACTCCCCTTATTGTGTTTACTATTTATTTCCTTTCTTACATTTAAATTATTTCTGGGTTTTGCATTTCTTGGATGAGTTTTTCATGTCAAGTAATAGCCTTTTATGCATTTTTGAATCCAGAAGAATGCCTTTTTCCTCCTTGACTTGACCTGCAAAACATATAGTGCCTCCTCCAATTTGTCCTCTTTACACAGAGTCAAGATGGTTGCAAAACTTGCAGGCGAATACGTGAAGATGATACTCAGCTGAAATATCACAGAAATTGAGATTGATTTCGGAGGAATCCCAATAATACTAATACTGAAAATGATCAAATTTGTTCTGGTGCCCATTATTTCTACCGTTACTATTTGTCTGCCTCCTATGGATTACCCCTTCCATTTCCAAATGACTGAATCAAATAAAACCGAGTATAGAATTTCACACCCTGAAAATTGGTTGGAACTAATCTCAATCTGCGTTTGACTCGAATAAAAAGGCATAGAATTTCTCATCATCGAAATTGCAACTAATATGAATCTGTTCTCACCTTTGCGCATTTGTAACTTCATATATATATATATATATGTTATTAGTCACCATTCTAGCAATTTAATTTCTTCTTTAATTTTGGGTTGAATATAGTATTATCAATACAACTTATTATGTGTAATTGTGAAAAATAAATTTATTTTTCAATTTTATTTAAAAAACTATTTTTCAAACATTTAATTAAATCATAATTTGAAAGTCTTATTTAATCTTTGCATAATACAATGCCATGTGATAATTGCCTTACATATTTATGCTATAATTTATGGATAAGGTTGCAACAAATCCTTGAAAAAATCTCATAATCGTGTAAATAAGTAAATAATATATTTATAGCCAATATTGTATCTCTTAATAGAAGAGATACTCATTTTTTAATTTTCTGGATTTCCCTGAAGTTGTGTGATAACCGCTTTACATATTTATGCCATAATTGATGGACATGGTTGCAACAAATCCTTGAAAATAACTCATAATCATGCAAATAATATATTTATTGCCGATATTGTATCTCTTAATAGAAGAGATACTTGCTTTGAATTTTCTGGATTTTCCTGAAGTTGTTCCAATAAGTGGACGTAAAGTAATATTTTGTACCTAGAGAAATTTCTTCATCAATAACATCTAATCATTAGTACATAACTTGAAGAACAAACCAAGCTCACAATGCATCTATATCCAGAATTATTAAAGCGACATTCAATGATAGGATACTTGCACAAATCTTTATTAAAATATTTCATTTACTAACATCAAATAAGCATAAAAGCACAAAGATAATAAATAATAAATGCATAAAAGGCTATTACATTTTCTTTTACCTAAATGCAATTATCTTATTGTTGCAAGATGGGATATATGCAATTTAGTTCT
Source organism: Pinus taeda (assembly GCA_000404065.3). Lineage (NCBI taxonomy): Eukaryota > Viridiplantae > Streptophyta > Pinopsida > Pinales > Pinaceae > Pinus > Pinus taeda. Next base: position 28,834 of record APFE031047521.1, on the reverse strand, counting down.
TTATTGTTTTTTACTTCAATTTAGTTCTTTTTCAAGAGGAAAAAAACTCACCATCTTTTATTAAAAACAAAATATAGTCACATATGCATGGATCTTAAGTCCCAAAACTTTCATTACAACACAAAAGGAGCTAATATAACTATTAGAGATTATTCATCACTAAATACCCGAGGCAAAATGGAACACAAAAAAACTAACATAAAAGATCTCTTTTCAATTTTTTAATGCTAAAAAAAGAGACTGATTAATTTCAAGAGAAAAGACAATAGGGAAAAAAAGACTAAAAATAAACCTACTCCCAAGAGTCGATTGGTAGGAGAACTTCTGTGATGATTTAGGAAAACACCTCTCTAAAGAGGAACAAAGAAAACAAAATCATCGGTTGGAATCAACAACACGTCCACCCGAAATGAACAAATGTTGGAGCTTAGGGAGAAACATATTAATAGAGGCTTCCCAATCAAACCAAAATATGACCAGATTGCAGAAGGCCATAATCAAAGCCCATATCGAAAGTAACCAAATGGAGCATGGAGAAATGAGTTAGAAGACAATTTGGCCCAAGCACAAAAGAATATTTGAATCAAATTTCTGAAAGTGAATCGATCCTGGGGCTGTGAAGCATCCACACTTAGACAAAACATCAACTTCTCTATTTTTCTCACAAAAAATGTGGGAGAAAGAGATCTGATGGAAGGAGGGTCGGAGTTTGAAGATTGTTGCGATCATTAACACAATCGATAATTAACTTAGAGTCCCCAAAGATGAAAATATTCAACAATCCAATCCAAGAAGCACAGAAGAGGGTGCTCAATAGAGAATTCCTTATAGAACACCATGATCAAAGAGCTAATCCTGAAAACTTCTAGCTGAATGGATTTAAAGATAAGAGCATTACGGGCTCTCTAGATGCCCCACATAAGAAAAAAGAGGAGAGTCGTGAGGTTTTATGAACAACAAACTAGTGATAGAGGCAATCAGATATGTGTGACCAGACCTTGACAATGTTGGAATCAAGGAGTCTAAGTACTTCAAGCCAAACCGATCTAGAAAAAGGGAAATTAAGGAGAAGGTGTGTGGTCTCCTCAAAATGTTCCCTGCAAAGGCAACAATGTCCCAGACCCAGAAAACCTTGCTTGGAAAGATTATCCCAAGTCGAAATCTGATTATGGGCCACCAACCATAGGAAGCATTTGAGCTTCAGGGACACCTATTAGCTCCACGACCTGGGCAACCAAGAAAAGGATGGAGCCAGCTCCACTTGTTGATCAATGATGTTATATGCTTCTTTTACAATGATTTAATATTTGTGAAAGCTTCCCTTCCAATTTAATTTTCCCTCCGAAAGAGATAAAGAGACCCCTGCTAGTTACAAATTATGAGTATACTATATCCATTCTAGAGAAAGATGTGCCAGAATGTTCACCATTTGAGCATCCATCCAATGTGTTATAAAGCCACTTGCTTCAGGAAATACTCCTATATCCTTGAGTGCTTGAATGTGTTGTAGCGGCTATAACAATCTCCAAAATTTTGGCTCACATGCAAATTTCGGACCTTACCTTGGAACCTAGGATTGATTATTTTTGGTCGCTTGTTGGTAAGATCATGATTTCAAGCTCCCCTCCTTGATCTTAAGAGTTGTCCGTGTTTTCATCTTCATACAGCATGTGTCATATTTGGGCATAGGGGTTTCTGTTTGTCATGCAAAGGGAATGTTGTCATGCTTCAAGGGAATTTTATGCATATGAGTGGTTGTCATCACATAGACATGTTTCAAACTCACCTCATGCACTCACGTCACGAAGGTTGTTGCATCAAGAATAGTATGTCTTATGTATTCTGGATGGTCTATGTTGTGTCACTGAGTGTTCATGTATGATCACAGTCAAGTCCTATCAATGTTTACATATTTTTCAATGATCTCACACTTAGCTATTTTCCCAAGCAACCTAGCCTCATCTAGCTTCTCAGAACTTTGCACTTTGCTTCTGTAACCATCAAACTTCCTCCATTTCTTGTTGAAACCCCGCAGTGTGTAGAGACACCAACCTCCCTTGCGTGCTGAAACCTTGCAATCTACAGAGGCCCCAGCTAGCACTGCTCTCCAGAAATGTGCAGAGCAATCCAACTGCATTACACTCAGAAATTGTGCAGAGGTGTCATCCCGGGATCCCTGCCCCGCAGCAGTGCCATAAGCCTCAAAACTACAGAGTGTTGTCCAAGTTGTCTTGTCTGTCTTGCATGTAGAAACTGCATAGACGGATCTCCTAGGGCTTCATTCTAGTAGCAGTCACTGTTCGCTGAAATTGTGTAGATCATACCTCTTAGTGGCTACAGGAAAGGTGACATGCTAAAATCGCTACCAAGGAGTTGAGGAGAAGGAACAAGGAACCGAGTAATGGAAAAGATCAGGACAACATGCAAACTTCGCCGAATGCATGATCATCTTGAGGGTAAGTATGGTAAGTACGTAACATCTTTTGAAGTACACCTCTTAGTTGAGTTTGTAGGACTTCTTGTCATTGTTACATCATCCCGTCCTCAATAACATGCATGTGCACAAACACAAAAAGTCATCTTATGTGTTTCTTCTACATGTCTTGCTTATTTTCATTTGTTCGACCAATTGTCGTCTTCTGCATGCTAATTGCTATGTCATGCTTGCGACCTCGTTTTGGTGATGTTGAAGGTTGTGTTTGAGTTGTGTTCACCGTACACATCTATTGCACTCACACACGATGTTTCATGTACTGTCGTGCAAGCGTCGATGTAGTCATTCAACGATCTATCATAAGTGTCACACTTTTCATTCGCATCATCGCTCAGTCATGAGAAGTATATGTTGTCTTGATGGTTTGAGGCATCTTAACCTCAAGTTATGTTGAGTGTGTGCTCCCAAAAGTTGCATATGCACAAATTCACTCACTTATACACTTAGTCATTTCGTTGAGGTTTTGATGGTTGGATCACCCTCTAATAGCCGTACGTTCACCCTACAATCGACTTAACCAACTATCACCCAGAATAGCGCAGAAGTATCCAACAAGCCATTTCGATCTATTCTGCCTGCAAGCTGATCAATCAACCTTCTTGCTGGTCAACCAGAGAGTTTAATCGGGCAGTGACCCTCGAACTCACTCCCCTAAAAAATTGCACATAATCTGGAGAAATTTCCCACTTTTCTGACTGAGAATACTCCGCAGACTGGCCAAACAGACACCAAGTGTCTATCCCTGTCTCCCTTCAAGAATTGACCATTTTTTATAGCATGTCACCTAGACAATCGGTCGACTACTCACCCAAAAAACTGCATAGATTTCTGAGCAAGCCCATCAGCAGCCCAACATCCCACTCAATTGAAAAACTACGTAGAGGTTCTAGCAGGTCAGATTCCCAGAATTTGTGCATTTTTTGTCTCCAACAAACCCTGCAGCCTATTGCTAGCTCCTTCCAGGAATTGCACAGTTTTTGCTACCAAGACTCCTGAAGCCCACAACTAGCTCCCTCCAGGAATTGTGTCATTTTTGCTGCCAAGGCCCCGAGTCTGCTACCTGAACTGCTTCCCTCCAGAAATTGCAGAGATCTATCCTCCAACCAAGCTAGATCCCGCAAACAGTCATTGCTGATTCAGATTGTCCATCTTAGTCCCCCAGTTACCTTTGTGCAATTTTCACCAGTAGTGCTCGGAGCTCCCATCCCATCTTGAAACTTGCCTCGTGTAGTTTTGCAGCCTTGTCCTCTCACCCAGTCACCTGCATCCTAAAGTGAATGACCATGCATTATGGTAGACTAGGAGGTTTATGGATTTAATGGTGTCTCATCATGAGTGATTGTAGATACAAGTACATGAATGAACATGACACGACGATAAATGGGATGAACAAGGAGAGTACATGCAAAATGATGTGTTCACAAACAGATGAACAAATGATGCATGCGAGGAGATGTGTTTGCAAACAGACGACCATGCAAAGATGTGTTCACAAACGGATGAATGAATGACATGCAAGGATGTGTTCACGGATGGACGAATGAGCGAACATGTGAGGAGATATTTTCGCGAACATGTAAACATGTTAAGCATGCCAAAGTACAAGCAAAGGAGCAACGTGCACATGCAACATTAAGCGAACGCAATTACCATCAAGGACTCCACACACTTTTCCATGCGGAGGGGAAAATGTGATACAACCAGAGGATATCCATCACTCAACAACACTGCAGCTCGACATGCACACCATTAGCAACATGAACATACCAGCACTGTCATGTCGAGTCGTGTCGACCACATCACTACTGTGGGCCATATTGTTTTCAATCAATGTAAGGTAACATGGAAGTCCAAGTGACCCACTTGTAGTCTGAAGAGTCATGTAAGCTAAAAGATCATGTAAGTCAAACTGTCATGAGGGAAGTCAAACAGTCACAAGGGCTAGTTTCACCCTTGGCTATAAATACCCCCTCATTTGTACATGCAAAGGACTTTTCACCTTGGCTCCTCCCATATAGCCTTGAGAGTCTGTAATATTTTCTTTGAAGAGTGAGTAGTGGCTCCAATGCCCCGCCCACAGGGTTAGTGATGTATGGTGTATTGATTTGTCTTGGAATTTTCGCTTAATTTAGAAGCCTTATAATAGGCCAACACATTTTCACATGTGTTGTAAATGTTTGTAAGATTTATCTTGAACACTTGTAATACATGTTGCTTTAACCTGTGTTAAACAATTGAACTTTTCTAGTTGTTTAAATACATATATTTAGTTGTATAAGTTGTTAACATTGTCATTCCCGTGTTGGTCACCTCCCCATACATCTGACAGAACCTTTCACGTAAACTTGTTATAACAATCATCGCACTTGCGCGGACTGCCCCATTGGGTGTTGAACATGTTATCTTACTTTGTGTGCTGTGACTACCGCATCCGTGTGGATTTCTCTTCTAGAAGATGTGCATAGCCTATTGTGTTGTGCGTCTCTGACAGAGTTGGGACTTCCTCCCTTTTGACTGGAGACGCACTCCCACCCTCTCTCTCCTCGATGAAAGAACCTTGACACAAGTAACACTAGCACTCACCAGGCACACGAACCTCGTTTTCCAAAGACAAAGTAGACCACTCTCATGTGATGACAAGAAAGAGCTAAGGCATATCTTTAAGATAATTGAAGCCAAGCCATCGTATTGGATGGGACTCCTACACCAAACAGTGTGAGTGGTAGTTGGGACTTCATACCGGGGAGATCCCCTGATGTTGGCGAGTCCAACACTGTTAACGTTTTAACGCTAGAAGGAGGGCTAGAGGACAAGCTGGGCCCTTACATCCTGTTTTGAATCTTTTCATATCAGTCATGGATTCTGTTAGACTCATCCCTCTGCGATGTTTCTCTAATATTGAACATCTTGAAATCACGAGGGAGTTTTTGATATCTTGTCAGAATTCACGTATTATGGTGAAGGTGAAGTGGCCTGGCTTGAGTACTTACAAGACTTCTATGCATTTATTGATGATGCAAATGACTTCTCTGATGAAGAGGCCAACTTGTTGCTTTCACGCACACTTTGTGAATCCCCACAACGATGGTGCAACAGCCTGCCACCCAGAAGCTTGCACTCACTTGAACAATTCTATGATCTCATTGAATCTACTTTCCATAATTTTGATCCGGAACCTCTTGAAAAAAATTGTTAAAACAAAGGAAGACTCCACAAGAATCGCCTATGGATTTTTGGCAGCACTTCTGTGTATTGCAGTTTCAAGCTCCGAAAAGCTAGATGAAGTTTCAATGTCTTTGGGACAGATTCGAATAGTGCCTTAACAAATCATTCAATCCCAAAATGAAGTTTAAGTTCAAATCCCTCTCAGCATACTTCAGTGATGGAGTTGCGTAATCATCGACGAACACAGTCGCTGTCACAAGTGACTATCCACCATCCTTTCATCAAACAACTTCACCACCACAGAGTGATGTGGGAGAACATGCACACACATATGTTCAACTGTCACATCCTCTTACCCTCACTACTCTCAATATCTGCGTAGATTTGGTTGGGAAGCCCATAAGTTGTCATCCACACATGTTACCTTAACCTCCGTCTCTACGTTTTGTTGATCCTCTAGATTCCACTGTCTTGTGTTCTTCCATTCCAAACTCTACACCTGTTGTGAATGAGGATCAAGCCTTCGATGGAGTTCACGTTGTACAACCAACCTACGTTTTCATTCACGAAGAGTATGACCAAGCATCTGAGAATGAACTCATGGTGAAGGATGACCTCCTTCTGTCTACGCCTCCTCTACTTTTTCTCGACATCATTGGTGATTTTGTTATCTCTCATTTTCCTCGTGTAAATCCATCCACAGATGCATCTACTTTCGATCATTCGCAAAACACACTAGATGTCAGTCCATCATTTGACAGTGGAGAGTGAAAATTATTCATTGAACATCCAGTTGATTTTTCATCTGCTTTTTTTGGAAACACAGAGGGTGAACATTCTTTCTTCTCATCTACCCCTTTGTGCAATTCATCAAATCATGAGGATGTCGACAAACATCCTGAATTTTTTGATCTTGGTTATTGTGATCTCTATACTTCTTCATCTCATCATGATGTTGATTCACTCGTTGTTAATTTTTCTAAGACACTAGTCTCCGGTGATCTATCTATTGACAGAGTGGAAACCCTGTAGGCTCTCAAGTCACTTCAACCTGGGTTGATGGTTATTTCAAGCCCTAACTATCTTGAGGTTAGTTCCATTTCTGTTCAAAAAAATTGTGAAACACCTGAGGCTCCTCATCACTCATCCCCATGCGCTAAAGATCAATCCAACACACAGATTTCACTTCCTCCACCGGAATCACATGATCCATCGTTGACGCATTGGACGAATCATTCACAACAAGCACACTTGAAAGGCATAATTTGTCTATTTTTTTCATGTTTTCTTGACTTCCACAGTTAAGGGAGTGCATATTTTTATCATCTATATGCAGTGTGTCACAACGCCATGTTAAGTTCGCAGAATGTTTGTCTTGTGCATTCACTCTATTCTTTTCTGTGGATGTTTTAGAACTCATAGCATGTTGGTGTTCATTGTTATATCTTTTTTGTTTGCTGGTTCGCTTGACTCTGCTTCTCACAAACCATGCCTTCACTAACATGGGCTAGCCAATGCACCGATGGCTACATTGGAAATATCACTTCACGTGAATAAGCCCAGACACTGTTTAGCATAGGAGTAGTAGTCTTTGCTTCTTTATTTGGTTTGTTTTCTAGTTCACATGTTTGTTTTCTTTCTTTCTTGGTTTGGTTTGCTTGCCTCTTGCTTTGATTACTTGTTTTTCTTTCACTTTACTTTTTCTTTTGGCTTTTTTCTTTCTTTGCTTGCTTGTACCCATAGTTCAACCTCTCATGAAACTGTGTTTGGCTCTTGAGACAAGCCGAAAGTATCTAAGAGGACGTGTACATCTATCAACATATGGTTATCTATTGTCCTCACTCTTTATGATGGACTTGTTGTCTTTAGTCGATGATTCCTTGATGGAAAATATGTTAATTCAGAGTGATTCTTGGTGAAAACACAACGCTTGCACTCTAACTAGTACCATGTACTCTAATCGATTCTTTTGTGTTAACCCTTGTAAGCTCAGTCAAGTAGAGTAAGGTGAGAGGGAAAACCTTAACAAATATGTTAGAGCTATACATAACATACTTGTTTGAAGGAAAAACTTCTTCTGCTCTCAATAAGTTGGGATCCCTCTTCTGCCTCTGGAATAAATAAGTGCCTATGCATAGTTCTTTGAAAAATGAAAAAATGAAAAAAATGAAAATATGAAAATTTTGAAAGAAGAGAAAGGTTTCCTATGCAGAGAGGTGATGCAAGTAACTCTGCTAGGGTACTGACTAGGCTCGCTTGTAGCAGAGCGATGCTTGTGATCCTGCGTGACTCCGTCAGGGTACTGTCCAGGCCCATTGGTAGCATAGCAACACCAGAGATGAAACTTGAACTCAGAATGTCATATTACTTGTGCACCAATATACTCCTCATCCTCAATCAAAGAAATTGGGTTGACTTGGCTTGGAATGTGTTGACCGATCAAGAGAATGGCAGGGACTACATCTTTCAACCAAGCTCATGTGGGAACTACGATGATCAAATAACCAAACAATAATTTCGAAAGGGTTAAAGTTTATTTTCATGAAACAAGGTCCATACAGAGAGCTGGAGTTCTACCAATGTGTCACCAAGTGTTGTAGCGGCTACAACACTCTCCAAAATTTTGGGTCACATGCAAATTTCAGACCCTACCTCGAATCCTGCTATTGATTAATTTTGGTCTCTTATTGGTAAGATTATGATTTCAAGCTCCCCTCCTTGATCTTAAGAGTTTTTTGTGTTCTCATCTTCATGCAACATGTGTCATATTTAGGCATAGGGGTTGTTGTTTGTCATGCAAATGGAATGTTGTTTTGCTTCAAGGGAATTGTGTGCGTATAAGTGGTTTTCATCACATAGACATGTTTCACACTCACCTCACGCACTCATGTTGTGAAGGTTGTTGCCATCAATAAAAGTATGTCTTATGTATTATGGATGGTCTAAGTTGTGTCGCTAAGTGTTCATGTGCGATCGTAGTCAAGTCCTATCAATGTTTACATATGTTTCACTCATCTCACACTTAGCCATTTCCCCAAGAAACCTAGCCTCATCCAACTTCCCGTAATTTTGTGCTTTGCTTCTCCAACCATCAAGCTTCCTCTCTTGCCTATTGAAACCCCGCAGTGCGCAAAGACACCAACCTCCCTTGCCTGCTAAAACCCCATAGCCCACAGAGGCCCCAATTAGCATTGCTCTGTAGAAATGTGCAGAGCAGTCGAGATGTACTGCACTCAGAAATTGTGCAGAGGTGTCCTCCCGGGACCCTTTTCCCACACCAATGCCTTAAGCCTCAAAACTATGCAGTGTTGTCCAAGTTGTCTTGTCTATCCTGCATGCAGAAATTGTGTAGAAAAGCCTCCTAGGGCCTCATTCTGGAAGCAGTCATTGTCCGTTGAAATTGTGCAGATCTACCTCTCAGTGACTACAGGAAAGGTGACATGCTGAAATCACTCCCAAGCAGTGTAGGAGAAGGACCAAGGAACTGAGTAATTGAAAAGATTAGGACCACATGCAAACTCCATAGAATGCATGATCATCTTGAGGGTAAGTATGGTAAGTATGAAACATCATTCAAAGTACTCTCCTTAGGTGAGTTTGCAGGACTGCTTGTCATTGTCATACCATGTTGTCCTCAGTAACATGCATGTGCACAAACATAAAAAGTCATCTTGTGTGTTTCTTCTACATGTCTTGATTCTTTTCACTTGTTCGACCAACTATCGTCTTTTGCATGTTGATTTTTATGTCATTCTTGCAACCTCGTTCTATTGATGTTGAAGGTTGTGTTTGAGTTGTGTTCACCATGTACACATCTATCACACTCACACACAATGTTGCATGTATTATCGTGAAAGTGTCGTTGTGGTCATTCAACGATCTATCACAAATGTCGTGCATGTCGCTCGCATTGTCGGTTAGTCATGATAAGTATATGTTGTCTTGATGTCAAGTTATGTTGAGTGTGTGCTCGCAAAAGTCGCCTATGCACAAATTCACTCACTCATACACTTAGTCATTTTGCTGAACTTCTGATGACTGGATCACCCTCTAATAGCTGGACCTTCACCCTACAATTGACTTGATCGATTGTCACCTAGAACAACACAGAAGTGTCCAACAATCCGTTTTAATCCGTGTTTCCCACAAGATGATCAATCAACCCTCCTACTGGTCAACCAGAGAGTTTGACTGGGCAGTGACCCCAAGACTCACTCCCCTAAAAAATTACGTAGATGTTGTAGACCTTGCCCGTTCCGTTGACTGAGAAAACTATGGAGATAGCCAGACAGACATCAAGTGTCTGTGACTATCTCCCCTCAATAATTGCATAGTTTTTCTAGCCATTCACCCAGATAGTCGACTGGCTGCTCACCCAGAAAAATGCGTAGATTCCTAAGCAATCCCTTCAGCCGCTCAACATCTCGCTCAGCTCAGAAACTGCCCAGAGGTCTCCAGCAGGTCAACCTCTAAGCATTTGTGCAGTTTTTGTCTCTATCAAACCCCGCAGCCTGCTACGAGCTCCCTCCAGGGATTGCGTATTTTTTTGCTACCAACCCATCCTGTAGCCCTTTGCTAGCTCCCTCTAGGAACTATACATTTTTTGCTGCCAAGGCCCTCTGCTGCCCGGCCTACTTCCCTCCAAAAATTTCTTATATCTGTCCTCGAGCCGAGCCGTATCTCGCTGATAATCACTGCTGATATGGATTTTCCATCTCAGTCCCCCAGTGACCTCTGCACAATTTTCACCAGTAGTGCCCAACACTCACATCCCAGCTTGAAACTTGCCTTGCACAGTTTTGGAGCCTTGTCCTCCCGATCACCTACATGTGAAAGCAAACGACTATGCATCATGGTAGACTAGGAGGTTTATGAATTTCATGTTGTCTCATCATGAGTGACTGCAAATACAGGTGCATGAATGAACATGACATGATGACAGATGGGATGAGCAAGGAGGGTACATGCAAAAGGACATGTTTGCAAATGGTTGAACAAGTGATGCATGCGAGGATATGTGTTTGCAAATGGATGACCATGCGAAGATGTGTTCGTGAAAGGACGAATAGACGCCATGCAACGATGTGTTCACGAACGAACGAATGAGTAAACATGCGAGGAGATATTTTCACGAACGGGCGAACATGTGAAGCATGCCAAGGTACAAGAGAAAGAGAAACATGCACATGCAACATCAAGTGAACCCAATGACCATCGAGGACTCTGCACACTTTGCCATGCGGAGGGGAAATTGTGATACACCAAGAGAACATCCATCACTCAGCAACACTACAACTCGACATGCACACAAACAACAACATGAACATACTAGCACTGTCATGTCAAGTCATGTCATGATTCGTGTCGAGCACATCACTACTGTGGGCCATACTGTTATCAATCAATTTAATGTAACGTGGATGTCTAAGAGACCCACTTGTAATCAGAAGAGCCATGTAATCTGAAAATTCATGGAAGTCAAACATTCATGAGGGAAATCGAACTGTCACAATGGCCAGTTTCACTCTTGGCCATAAATACCCCCTCATTTGTACATGCAACAGAATTTTCACCTTGGCTCCTCCCACATAGCCTTGAGAGATTGTAATCTTTTTTTTGAGGAGCGAGTAGTGGCTCCAATGCCCCACCCATGGGGTTAATGATATATGCTATATTGATGTGTCTTGGAACTTTTGCATAATTTAGAAGCTTCATAACAGGCCAACACGTTTTCACACATGTGTTGTAAATGTTTGTAAGATTATATTGATCACTTGTAATACATGTTGCTTTAACCTGTGTTAAACAATTGAACTCATTCAGTTGTTCTAATACATATATTTATGAAAATGTGTTCAATAAGTTGTTAATGTTGTCGTGCCCATGTTCGTCACCTCCCTGGACATCCGACAGAACCTTTCACGTAAACTTGTTATAACAACCATCGAACTCACGTGGATTGCCCCGCCCGGTGTTGAATGTGCTATCTTCCTTTGTGTTGTGATTGCCACATTCGCATGGATTGTAGAAATTTCACCTGTAGATCAACTAATATATGCAATGTACTAAAGCATAAAACTAGATCTACTTCTACCATAAACTTTGTGGAAGCTTAATCACATATGAGAAGTATCGAACATGAACATATATAACTAAAGAATGAGAAGCAATCACACATAACACAAAATATATAATCCAGGGAAAGAAACAACCTAAAATAGTAAAACCCCACTCTCTATATTATCATACAAGTGGAAACTATCTCAGATTGCACAAAGACTTAGCTTGAAAACCAACTAGCTGTTAGTACAATCAAAGAATATAGCTCACAGAGTGTTCAAACAATACTTATTGCCTTACCTCAGCCCTCCAAGCCTCTTATTTCCTTGTGCAGTTTTTCTTGGGGTCCAGTGAAGCCACATGTGTGAATTGGCCTCATCACACACACTCAAAAGGAAGAAGTAACTACGCAATCTCCAAGGAAAGAATTCCTTCTGCATGCAAGGAATATTCACAATAGAATATTCTTGCAACTGATAGTACATTGTCCCTCCATCTGATCTCAACTGGGTCTCTGACAAAACTAACATGCATGAGTTATTTATGAGAGAATATTCAGTTATCTGAAGTGCAGTAGTTACATGTATGCAAGCATTAAATAACTGAATTTGCAATTAATTTTGCAAGCTGTAAGAATTAATCTAACTGGACTTAACTTAGTTAACTGAGCTAACTAATTACAACTCACTCTTATCTCTTTAACTAATGGATAAATACCTTAATCAAATGAATAATTGTTGCATGTCCTCACATAGAATTCATGTTTATTTTGCCTTAACTAGTTAATTCAAGATGAATTAATTAATTAATTTACAAATAGCTGCTATGATCAAATTCAAATTTTACTTCAATATTTTAGTTCAGGGATTAACCAAAATAGGAAGGGATCCTGAAATGCTATTTATGGTAGTGGTAAAAATAACACTTTTATATTTAGCATTTCTTGTTTCTATTTTCAACACTCCCTCTCAACAAGAAAGAAATTATCAGTCACCCCAATCCTGTCTCTATAGAACTCGAACTTGCATTTTGACAATTCCTTAGTCAAAATATCTGCATCCCGCTCCCTGGTTGAAATGCCCGGTAACATCATGATCCTCTTCACCACATAGTCTCAAAGGTGATGGTACCAGATATCTATGTGCTTGGACCTGTCATTGAACACTGGATTCTCAGAGATTTTTATGCAACTCAAATTATCACAATATATCACTATAGGCTTCATCATCTGACCAAACAATCCCACTAGGATCTTCCGCATCCAAATGGCCTCGCATGTTGCTTGATTGGCAGCCATGTATTCAGTGTTTACTAAGCTAAGTGAAATTGACCTTTGTTTCCTACTGTACCAGGAAACTGTAGCTGAACCAAGGTTGAAGATCCCTCCAAAAGTGCTCTTCTGGTTTGATGGACTCCATGCCCAATCAACATCCATGAAGCCTTGAAGCTTCACTCCGTTGGTCTGTCTATACCACAATCCATATTGAGATGTGCCTCTGAGGTATCTCAACACATGCTTCATTGCCTTCCAAAACAACTTGGTTGGCTGAACCATAGCTTGACTCAGCTGGTTCACCGCAAAGCACAAATATGGTCGTGTGTTCACTAGATACATAAGTGAACCCACAAGCTACCGATAAACAATACCAACTACTACCTCACCTAAAGTAGCATCCTCCTTCCTCCAGTTACTAGCTAGAGGAGTCTGCATGGGTTTGCACTTCTCCATGTGGAAGCGCCTAAGTATCTCATTGGCATACTTGCCTTGAGACACAAATACTTCCCCATCCCATACTTGGCATACGGGGTGCTTGCTTTAGCCCATATAATTCTCGCTTGAGTCAGCACACATGCCACTCACAATCAAAAGTCTCAAATCCTTCGAGCTGCTCAATGTACAATGTACACCTCTTTCTCAATCTTCCCATTGAGGAACATTGTATTCACATGCATATGATGGATCTTCTAACCCATCTAAGCTGATAGTGCCAACATCGATCTTATAGATGAGTACCTTGCTACAGGAGCAAAAGTCTCATCATATTCGATCCCCTTGACCCGTGAGAAACATCGGGCAACAAACCTTGCCTTATGTTTCTCAACATTTTCATCAACTTCTTCCGTTACCTTGTAAAGCTATCGGGAACTCACTACTGACTTGTCTGCTGGTCTTGGGACAACATCCCACACACTGTTCCAAATGATAGAGTCATACTCCTCTACCATTGCATCATCCTAGACTGGTTGCTGCACAACTTCCTCAAAATAAGAAGGTCCAATCGCTACACACTTGCCAACCAGGGCCATGTAACCAGTGTACCACTCAGGAGATCTCCTCTGTCTCGCTAAGATGATGGATGCCCCACATTCTCTCACACATCTTGCATCAACCTGTCAGCTTCATGTGAACGTTTTTTTCCCATCCATGGAAGACTCTACATGAGTGGATGTCTCCACTCTCAGATCCTCTACATGCAGCTACTCCACATCATGTTGAGGCTCCTCCTCCTTTGGAACCGAAAGTTCCTCATCTGCATGCAACTTGAGCTCTCTCTCAGGTGATACTCGTATGGCTCTCTGCTCATCAAACTTCACATATTTGTGTACCACGATCCTTTTACTGGTAGGTAGGAACACCTGATAGTTGTGGGGTGTATCTGTGTACCCCACAAGTATCCCCATCTTAGCAGTAGGATCTAGCTTCTTCCAAGCATCTTTGGTCACATGGAAGTAAAATGGTGATCCAAAGATTCTGAAGTGACTCACATCTGGTCGCTTCCTGGAAAAGGCTTCCATAGGTGTATTCATCCCTAATATATGGTGAGGAATTCTATTCTGCAAGTACACTACTTTGTTGCATGCCTCAACCCACAGATGATGTGGTAGGCTTTGGTCATGCAACATCACACGAGCTACTCCCACAATAGATCAGTTCTTCCTTTCGACTCCTGTTTAATCCCTTTTGCTACACAAAAGTATTTAAACTGCTGACAGACATACTCTCCACCATTTTCGCTACGCAAGGCTCTTATATTCTTTCCAGATTATTTCTCTGCCAAGGCTTTAAACTCACAAAACCTCAAGAAGGTCTGATCCTTCTTTTTCATAAAGTAGATCCAACATCTACGAGAAAAATCATCAATAAAAATAACATAGTACCTTTGTTTAGTGGTGGAGGTTGTAGAGAATGGTCCACATACATCTGAGTGAACTTGCCTAAGGATTTCTCCAGCTCTATTGCTTCGATCCTGAAAGAAAGCTTTGGCATACTTACCCAAGGTACATCTTTTGCATGTATCCACTTGATCCAGCTTTCCCTTGGGTAGTCCAGTAGAAATTGGTTGCATGATCTTCAAGGCCATGTGATGCAAGTGGCCTAGTCTTCTATGCCATAGATCGCCAACATCTTGGCTTTGCACCACCTTTCCTTTGGAACTCAGTGCAACATAGTCTTCTACCTCCAACTTGTAGAGATTATTTACTCGAATCCCAATTCGCTTGGTATATCCAGTGCCGATATGCCTCAGGAACACCTTTCCTTGACTAAAGACTACATCATAGCCATTATCTTCTATCATAGCAATGGACACAAGATTATTTTTCAGACCCGGTACATACTTTACATCAGTGAGGGTGAGAGGAGCTCCATGCTCCCTTTGAAACACAACCCTACCTTCACCTGAAACATGGTACTTTCTATCATCACCCATCTTGATGTGCATCTGGAGATCCTTCTCCTCTAGGCTACTAAAAATATTCTTGTCACTTGACATGTGGAAAGAAGCTCCACTATATAGGTACCAAACACATCCCACCATGGATGAAACCATGCATGCAATAAGAGAGAAATCCAACTCAAACTGTGAAGCTAGTGCCTTACCATCGGATGCATTCACAGATCCTTTCTTGGATTTCTTCTGTGGACAATTTGTAGCATAATGGCCCACTTCATGACAATGAAAGCATTGCACTTTCGATTTGTCACACTTCTTCCCACCATGAGAAGATTTGGATTTCGATGCCTTCCCTTTCGCTTTCTTAGTTTACTCGCTAAAGCTAGATTTTCTTCATCATCTTGTTTTGATGAAGATCCATCCCTGGTGCTTCTTCTTATCTCCTCTTGCATCAGATCCGACCAAAGTCGTTCCCAATCTGGCAGTTTCTCTCTTCCATTAACCAATTCTTGGTAGCTATGCCAATTCTTAGGAAGACCGAGGAGTGCAAGACTCACCATGTCATCGTCGACAGTCGTGATCCCTACACTTCCAAGCTCATCCCTGTAGGTGGTGAGCTTGTCAGGAAAGTAGAGATCGTGTCACCCTTTTCACACTTGATTTTCTGAAGCTTGTCTTTTAGTGCCAGCTTCCTTTGATCACTGCTATTCTAATATAAATATTTCAATGTTTTTCACATTGAAAACGAAGTCTCCTTCCCATGGAGGTTCAAGACAATGTGGTCTCGAACTCCCTCCAGGAGGATTCTCCTTACTCTAGCCACACATTTCTTCCATTCCGCCAATTCTTGGGCAAGAGTTGCTACAGGCTTGGGGACTTATTGATCAATGAAGTCCTTTAGTCCATTGTCCTCTAGTACCGCTTCCATGCGATCCTTCCAGGCTATATAGCTTGAGCTGCCATCAAGTGCATACTCAAGCCTCAAACCATTTACTGCCATTGATGCAATTAGAGATGTGATAAGAACTTGATATGTATATCAGGAACACTAAACTTCATACTTCTCCCTTCTTTGTATACAGTTCTTTGCTTGATTCACCTTTGCTCTGATACCATGTAGAGATTTCACCTGTAGATCAACTGATATATGTAATGTACTAAAGCATAAAACTAGATCTACTTCTACCATAAACTTTGTGGAAGCTTAATCACATATGAGCAGTATCAAACATGAACATATATAATTGAATAATGAGAAGCAATCACACATAACACAGAAGATATAATCTGGGGAAAGCAACAGCCTAAAACCCCACTCTCTGTATTATCATACAAGTGGAAACTATCTCATATTACACAAAGACTTAGCTTGAAAATCATCCAACTCTTAGTACAATCAAATAATATAGCTCATAGACTGTTCAGAAAATACTTATTGCCTTTCCTCAGCCCTCCAAGCCTCCTATTTCCTTGTACAGTTTTTATTGGGGTCCAGTGAAGCCACATGTGTGAATTGGCCTCATCACACTCACTAAATAGGAAGAAGTAATTGCGCAATCTCCAAGGAAATAATTCCTTCTGCATGCAAGGAATATTCACAATAGAATATTCTTGCAACTGATAGTACGCTATCCCTCCATCTGATCTCAACTGGGTCTCTGACAGAACTAACATGCATGAGTTATTTATGAGAGAATATTTAGTTATCTGAAGTGTAGTGGTTACATGCATGCAAGCATTAACTAACTGAACTCACAATTAATTCTACAAGCTGTAAGAATTAATCTAACTAGACTTAACTCAGTTAACTTAGCTAACTAATTACAACTCACTCTTATCTTTTTAACTAATGGATAAATCCTTTAATCAAAGGAATAATTGTTGCATGTCCTCACATAGACTTCATGTTTATTTTTTCTTAACTAACTAATTCAAGATGAATTAATTAAAAAATTTACAAACAACTACTAAGATCAAATTCAAATTTTACTTCACTATTTTAGTTCAGGGATTAACCAAAATAGGAGGGGATCCCGAAATGCTACTTATAGCAGTGCTAAAAATATCACTTCTATATTTAGCATTTCTTCTTGCTATTTTCAACTCGCACTTCCAGAAGCTATGCATGTCTTGTTTTGTTGTGTGTCTCTTACAGAGTTGGGACTTTCTCCCTTCCAACTCAAGACCCACTTCCACCCTCTCTCTTCGCGGTGAAAGAAGCTTGACACGAGTAACACTAGCACTCACCGGGCACGCGAACCTCGCTATTCAAAGACAAAGTAGACCACTCTCATGTGTTGACAAGCAAGAGCTAAGACATATATTTAAGATAATGGAAATCGAGCCATCGTACTAGATGGGACTCCTACACTAAATGGTGTGAGGCTTAGTTGGGACTTCATACTGGGGAGATCCCCTGATAATGGCGGGTCCAACACTGTCAAGAAGATGTTATTTTCCTCTGATTACTTTAATTTAGTTGTATTTAAACTAAGTTGTCGCTATTAGATAGAATTTGTTCAATCAAGCTTTGATAAGATCTAAATAAAGGGCATAATAAATACATTGATTTCAAACTTTTGTGATCCATATTATTATTGTAAATGTCTTTTGGATAAAGTTTTGTCCTGGGGATGAACCACAATAGATTATTCAAAAGGTCGACCAAAAACTAATGATGTGATTTATCCTAGAGACATTTACAATAATAATAAATGCAGTTGTCTCAGAAAGCAGAATTCTTACTAGTAACGAAAATGCACACATCAAACCAAAACAAAGATAGTAGCATGAATATATCTCCTAGATCTCAGTATTCACGTTGTCAGGCCAGGCCTTTTGAATTGTGCGCATGACCACTAATTCCTCATTTTGAATTCTTGAATTTAATTACTATACCCTTCCTGAAGCGGTTGGACTCAATATAGAAATCCCCACAACTCCTTTTTAACTAGTACAACTCCTTTTTAAAAAAAATTCCCATTGCGGACATCATTCAATTGCACGTGGGGTCTTGGAAAAGGTGTCCAAGTTTGTGACTTAGTGGAAGGTGTGTTTTTTTTCCAGACAGATATTGAAGGATCTTGACCTGTCGCTAAGGATGCAATTTGATGGGCAAATTGCTCCATCACTGGGTATTTTTCACGTCAAATATAGTTTAAAAATTTTTAAAACCGTCAGGTTCCTTTCTTGAAATTGTGAAGAAGATCAAGTAGGTATGAAAACCATAAAAATTGACACATGAATTTGTTTTGAAATTCCAACCTTACACAACCCATTGCATAATGTAACACAACCTTGTAGCCTAAGCCCCTTTTGCACTTTGTTGCCCATCATCCTTAACGACGTTAGAAGCCTAAATTGGAATTGTAATAGATATATTGATTGTAATCACAAAAATATCTATAATTTTGTTTAAATATTACTCGTTTAAAATATTTAAAATTTTAATGTAAAAATTTGAATTTTTACCAATTTTCTTTTTTTTTTAATTTTGAATATTCTAATTTCATTTTTAATTTTACTTCACAATTTTAACTATATTTTCTTGTAATTGTGGTATGTCAAGTGCAAATCAATCTCGTTTATAAGCTATATTGACCAACACATTGCTTGCTAGAGGAGAATGTTGGAAAATCTCATTAGATCGGTCAACTGAGTACACGTGGTATTGTTTATATTTAATCGATAAAGTGATTTAAGTAATTAATTAAGAGAACAAAAAGGAAATTGGAGAAAATCATGAGTACTGTATGCTATCATTTACGTTTATGTTTGAATATTTACAAGTATCCACATATATCATACTTACTATTAAGTTTCCAAGTATGAAGGGTCCATGTTGTAGAAAATTTATCTCGTAACTATGCCATGCTTACTTCAACCATATTGTAATTGTGATGTCATGATTCATACTATGATACATAAACAACTACTCCAGGAAGTTCATATAGTTCAAGGATGGATGTTGTCTTGTCATTGTAGCCTGGGTATATATGCCTTGGAAAAGCCTTCTCTAATGATGCAATTGACTTAGACAAATTATAAGTGCAACACAAGGTGGTCAACTTCTTCAAGAAATTAATGTATTGTTCAATATGATTGAAGATTGTTAGAGGAGCTATCTGTGGTGATATATATAGTTATCATTGATTGTGTGGTTAAGATAGAATTACTATCTTCAATCAATGTTTGATGTATTTATATTTTTTATTAATCTAATGTAAGGGTAATTTGGGTGTGAAAATGGTTTTCTAAATAAGTCGTAGTCTACTTGTTATATTTTCCAGTCTAATTTGTCTAAAATATGGTAGAGATTTGTTGAAATCGCAAGTTTAAGTTATGAACTCTTCACAATGAGAGTTTGTATCCCAAAGGTTTTTGATGGTGCTAAATATATATATATATATAATCAAAAACTAATTTTAAACAACAAAAATCAAAATTCAGGCAAAAATAAATCACAAAAACTCCAAAACATAACATATAATGTTTAGAGAACACCAACCAATAAAAAAAACAAAGTTAAAACTTGTTATTTATATATCAATTTTATGTAATTATTCCACACATAATTAGAAAATAACATCAAAACATTGGGCATTAAACTATTAAAAAAATAGAAACAAAGTTATAAATTGTTAGGATTAAAATTCCCTCCAACGTACGCTCACAGCGCACCGTCCTATTGTCCATCCACACCAGGAAAATCTCAGGAGGCAGCTTCCCCTAGACTTTAGATATTCACACCTCCAAAAAACTACATGGTTTTCTTAATAGATAAGAATCTAGCATATACACAACACAACAGGTAATCAATCAAATATTCCAACCACTTTCCCACTTGCAAATTTCTTGATTCAATGTCTTTCTGAGAGCACATGTGCCATTTTCTTATGAAATATTAACTAGTTTTTTGTTTCCCAGCACACATTACCAGTTATCAGGTATGTAATAGAGAGGGGTGATTTTCCCATCAAATATATTTAAAGGATTTGTTTTACCATCAAAATATTCCTTCGAACTTTGAAAACAGGTCCACCTTGTATTGAAATTCCAACTCTGCGAGTTACCCTGTAAAGAGTCTTGTTATCGTTAGTACCAATCATACTTTTGAAGAAGAGTATGGCTACATCTGTGATAAGCAAGAAAGAATATGGATACCAAAATGTCATAAATCAAGGATCCCAAGGACT
The DNA here is from genome assembly GCA_000404065.3 of Pinus taeda. Lineage (NCBI taxonomy): Eukaryota > Viridiplantae > Streptophyta > Pinopsida > Pinales > Pinaceae > Pinus > Pinus taeda. The sequence goes on along the minus strand of APFE031047521.1, from coordinate 8,246 downwards.
TTTGATACAACAACAAATAATGAGCCTACAATCAGGCTTTCAGTGTGCCCAATAGCTTCCCTACATAACCATGGTATTTCCATGTCATTTTCTAAGGTGTGATGTGCTGAGAGGACCATCATCCTTCAGGTAGGTGTGCATGCCATCAAAGATCATGCATGGGCATGAACATGTACTATGTGGAGTTCGTTGAGGATTTGGCTATGACTTCATTGTCAAGACAGCACATAATTCATGCTTATTTGCTTGCAAATTTTTAATTGAATAATGGCGCTCATTCAAATTCAAATTTTGAATTTCTAAACCCACCATGCCATATTTTGTTTGATTATAAATTTGAAGTAGAAAGCTAGGGGGATTTGGGAAAACAATGAAGCTATTACATTTGGGCTCGCATGTTTTGGTATTGAGAAAATACTGATTGAATATTGAGTGCTACTCTAGCTTGTTTATCTGCATCTGAAGCAAGGTGCGTGTCATCTTCCCATTCTCATCTTCAATTTGTAGGTGGGTTGGGTTTTAAATTTCCTACTCGACTTTTGCAAACTACAATGTAATTTCATGTGAATAGGAAGAAACAAGAAAAATGAATCGCTCTCACCCTTTCTATTCACTATCTATGTCTCGGTGGGAATTCACCATTATGACTAAGCAAAAAATTGCTTCTAAACAAGGCACCTTGGGTCAATGGATTCATGCAAAGATGTGGCTAAGGCGGAAGAGGTTGGTTGCTTGAAGCCTTCTGGGATGTAGCAGTGTGAGATAAAGATTTGGAGGTGTGGCCATGAAGGCTCTCTTTGTTCTTGGGTAGAGAGAAAATTTGGTATTAAGCATTAGGTTTCCAATGTTGTAGATTTATGTTATGTAAGTTGCAAATTTGTTCCTATAGCGACCTCTCAAGCGAGGTTTTCACATGATCAATAAGGTTAAAATGATATCGCATTCTCGTTTATGGCCATGTTTTTTTATGTGTAGTCGCTTTGCCTCATTATCTTAAATGTAACTTGTGCAAAATTAATTTGTACTTTTTATTTATTTTTTATTACCATGTCAAGGATCAAGTAACTATTATGATGAAGATATGTGTCCCATCCTACGTTTCAGTTTGTATTTTTTTGGATTACAATGATTTGTCTGCAATAGTTCATACTTTGTTATCAAGATGGATTATCTTTGTGGGCTATTTTTCTGTAATCATGAAGAATTAATGTCGTGGATTATTTCATTGTAACCATTTATTTCATGATGCAATTTTTTAGTTGCATGTGTAATTAGTAGCCCAATTGAAATGAAGTCAGCCTCGCTGAAGAATCGAGATTTCATTTAATGTTACAACTTCGTTTCTTCTAATTGAATTCACTATCCCCATGAGACACATTTGATTTTGTTTTCATCTAACAGGAAGTAAAATTATTATTCCCTCCCACCCATCCAAGTTGTATACATTTTTATTGGTAGGATTGTGAAAGTTTGCTTTGAATTCACCTGCAAAACTTTCCCACAATTCTTAGTGTAATGAGGTTGTGAACTTTGTGAGCATAATATTAATATTAGATTTGTTTATGTATGGTGAAAATATTTTGTGAGAGGTGAAGAGAATATTATGTTCTAGTCTAGTGTGCAGATTATGAGTCTAAAACTGTTCCAGAGAAAAATTTCAAATGTTATGCCATTTCATTATCCTCTATTGTCTTACTTGCATATAGTACCATATATAATCACATTATCAGCCTTGGCTTTATTTTTCCTCAGTGGGATTATAATATTTAACAGGAAATACATTCCAAAAGCAATTAATTCAAGTTCAAAAAGTTGCAAACTAAAATGCTTTTGATGCCAATGTATAGTTGTTTTAATTTGTTTAAACATTAAAATTTAAAGATAAGGAATAATGTTGGTCAGATTGATAGATTGACTGGTAATTTGACTTAAAATTTAATGGGAATGTATATTTTTTTAGTTGGGTGATAATGTTGGGTAAGATTGTAAATTCTCTAAATGTTTACTTATGTTATTTAAGTTGTTTAAAAATGTTTTTAAATGTATAAATTGACCTAGATCCATCTTAATCTCAGAACTATCAAGCGCAAAGAGGGATCAAACCACTTTTTTTAGTGCAAAACTTCAGGAAAGGTTTATACCTTGAGATATTTGATCCCTCTCCACGCTTGATAGATCTGGGGTTAAGATGGATCTAGGCTAGTTTTAGTCGTGTGCGGTCATACAAAATTTGTTGAACATCTAATAATTTTTATCATTTTAAATATGCTAAATATGTCTAAGATTAATTTGTCAAATTCAATTTTAAATTTTCTTAGTTACCTCATTTTGTTCAGATGAGAGAGACTATTAGTAAATTGAATGATGAAATAATTTTTTTTAGTGCAAAGTGACATTGTAACAATGTTGAGTGATATAAAATGTAAATAATAAGAATATAGTCAATTACAAACAATCTTTATTGCGATCACTCTATAACTATTTTCTTATATTGTTCTTATTATCACACCTATTACTTATTTTCTATTACTTCATTTGAATGCAAAGTGATTAGCAATGTTGAATGATGGAAAATGGGAATAATAAGAATGTAGCCAATTACAAATAGTTTATAGTTTCAGGAAGCAAACATTTCAAGTAAGTGGCCATTTTATTTAGGATGAAAATTTAGATATTGTATTTATGGTTGAATTACTGTAACATAGAAGTGAATGCACATCATGAATAATTTTTATGTGCTTACATTGAGAGAGAGTGCGTATGTTTTGTGGGTGAGAAGGAGAGACAAGGGGAGAGAGAGATATAGATGTGGGAAGAGAGAGAGAAAGGGAGGGGAAAAGAGAGGGAGAGGGAGAGATATAGATAGATATGGAGAGAGAGTGTGTATGTTTGAGGGGTGATATAAAGAGATAAAGAAGGACATACAATAGGAGATAGAGATATAGGTGGAGGGGGAAATATGTGCTTACACTGAAATAAATGCACACTATTAATCTGATTACATTGAAATTAATGTACATCATACATCTAGTTGCATCAAATCAGAAATAAACATCTACATTGAAATCAATGCATATAATGAAAACAATCAAATAGGATTAGAAATGAACATCTACACTGAAATCAATGCATCTAGTGCAAACAATAAAATATGACTAGAATTCAATATCTATACCAAAACCAATGCATCCAGAAAGCATCTAGTGCAAGCAATCAAATAGGAGTAGAAATAAACATCTACACTGAAATCAATGCATCTAGTGTAAGGTATTAAATAGGATTATAAGTCAACATATACACTAAAATCAATGCATCTAGTGCAAGTAATCAAAGAGAATTAGAAATCAATATCTACACTGAAACCTATGCATCCAGTGCAAGCAATCAAATAGGAGTAGAAATCAACATCTACACTAAAATCAATGCATCTAGTGTAAGGTTTAAATAGGATTAGAAATCGGCACCTACATCAAAATCAATGCATCTAGTGCAAACGATCAAATAGGATTAGAAATAAACAACTATATTGAAATCAATACATCTATTTTAGTGAAAAAACAAAATATTCATGACTTTCTATATCTAACTTCTATGTCTATATTTGTCTCTCTGTGTCTCTTTCTTCTTCCCTCTCTCTCCACCTTCCATTTTTATCTCCCTCCCTCTCTCCTTATCTCTTTCCCCCTCCCTCTCTCCCTCATCTCTCTCTCTGCCTCTCCCTCCCTTTCTCTATCTTTCTCTTCTTCCCTCTCTCCCCTGCCATTTATATCTATACCTCCCTCCATCTCTACTTATTTGTCTCTCTATCTCAGCCCCCTAAACACATGTTAAGCTCTCTCTCTCTCTCTCTCTCTCTCTCTCTCTCTCTCTCTCCATATTTATCTCTCTTCCTCCCTTCCTCTCTTTGTCTCTCTCATCTTTCCTCTTGCCCCCTCCATCTATATCTCAATCTCCCTCTGCCTCTCCTTATTATCTCTCTATATCATCCCGCAAACATACACTCTCTCTATCCATATCTATCTATCTCTCCATCTTCCTCTCCATCTATATCTCTATCTCCCATTTTCTCTCTATATTAACCCCCAAACATACACACACTCTCTCTCCCCCATCTCTCTCTCTCTATTCTCTCTCTCCCCCCACTGCGCCCCCTCTCGCCCCCCTCTCTCTCTCTCTCTCTCTCTCTCTCTCTCTCTCTCTCCATATCTATCTCTCTTCCTCCCTCCCTTTATTTGTCTCTCTCTTCTACCCTCTCTCCCCCCTCCATCTATATCTCTATATCCCCTTGTCTCTCCTTCTCACCCCCAAAACATACACACTCTCTCTCTATATATATCTATCTCTCTCTCCCTCCATATTCCTCTCCATCTCTCTCTTCCCCTTCTCTCTCTCCCTCTCTCTCTCTCTCTTCCCCTTATCTCCCTCTCTATCTCCCCTCTCTCTTCCCTCTTGCTCTCCTCTCTCCCTCATTGTCTCTCCATCTCTCCCTTGTCATTCCCTCTCCCTCTCCACCTTTCTCTTTCTATTTCTTTCTTCCCCTTCCAAATCCATCTCTCTCTCCCCCCCCTCTCACCACTCACTCAAGTCCTCTCTCCCTTCCTTCCTATCTCTCCCTTTCTCTCCCACCACCCTCCGTCTCTCCCCCCATCACACACACATTCTCTCTCCTTCTCACTCTCCCCCCTCCACATCTATGTCCCTCCGTCTCTCTCTTCCCCTCATTTCCGTATCTCTATCCTCTCCTTTTCTCTCTCTTCCCTCGTCTGCTCTCTCCCTCATTCCATCCTCATATCTCTGTTGTCACTCTCTCTCTCTCTCTCTCCACTTCTATCTCTCAATGTCATTGTTCTTCCCTCCCTCTCCTTCCCCCTCCAAATCCATCTCTCTCTCCCTCCCTCTCTCCTCCTCTCCCCCCCCATCTCTCTCTTCCTTACTCTCTCTCCTTGTCTCCCCCACCTCTATGTCTGTCTCCCTCTCTCTATTCCCCACTCATCTCACTTTGTCTCTTAAATAGGATCCCATTGTATTTAAGAAAGTATCCAAAAAAAACAAAAACACAAACATAATTGGTTGTAAAATTTTAAACCTATATTTTGGATCAATCATGTCAAAGAAAATACAATAATATCATGAACATTATATATAAATATATATATTATATAATATATTAAAATATATATATAATATATATATATATATATATTTAATATATATATAGATAGAATAGAGATAATTATATATATATACATGATACATCTATTATTTATAACTAAGAAAAATTCAAAGTATGATATTCATCCATGCATGCAACATCGAGTAAGATATAAATATAAAACTAAATTTAATTGCAAACTTAAAAATTTGTAAATAAAAAAATATAAATCCATTTTAACTACATTCATCAAAAGTAGTTTAACATTGAGAGAATAAAAAATCAAATCCACATCATGAATTTAAAATCCAATGAAGACTTAGTTATATACACAAGTCCAAATTCATGTATTTGTATTCAAAATTGGTCCAACTATACATTTTTTTTTACAAAATGGAACTTCATTACCAACATGATAATGAAAGCTCATACCCATAAATGACATAATCACAAAATGACATCATGACTGATCTAGAAAATGGGTCTATAAGTCACCTCACAACTCTTGGAACTCTCAAGTGCATTTCAAAATTGATGTTGCTGCAAAATTTAGAATAATCAATTAGTTGTAAAAAATAAAATGCATAGAATCAATTTCATTACTTTATGGTAATATTTTGATCAACTACCCATTCTCACTATGAAGATCTAAGGCAATGGAGAAGACTGCCCTTCTTGGGTAGATAGTGGTGCACTTGGTGATGGATATAGGCATGTTTCAGGGGTGATGGATAAAGGCATGGTGGAAGTGAAATAGGAAAAAGGTAGTGGGTATGGGTGGTGATACACCCCAATCAGTTGTACGATAGTGGGAATCACCTTAGGGTAGCGGATCACCCTAGGTGAGAAATATTAATGTTAAGGGTGGATTATTGAAACAATGAGAAGAGTGGATGACTAAAGAGTATGGGTAGCCATTAGGAAGGTTTTGGGGAGGTGGTTATAGGCATGGAAGAATTTATGAAGGAAAAAGGTGGTGGGTGTGGATGACGATACATCCCCATTAGTTGTACAAAAGCGGGAAGAACCCTCAAGGAGGAAATTGGGATGCTAATGGCTAGAGTAGTGTTCCCAATGCTAGAGTTTTTCTCAGCAACATGCTCATCATTTAATCAAAGTCAACAAGTTGGAAAGTTGTGAGATGTGGGTCCCTTGACTATAACAATAAAAAGGTTCATATAGTCATGCAAATGCATTGAAAATGATAATATATCATATTTCATGTAAAATAATGCATAGTATCAAATTTCATACCAATTTTATGTATAATATAATGTTGCACTAACTGAGACATATGGTCCACATTTCTTTGTTTTTCAGAATATAACTCCAATTGTTCATCCATGCCTTTGTTTTTGCATGAACTCATCCAACCCTTTCAAATTGTAGTTTATCTTTCCTTGATTTTGAATTGCGACCACAATGCCTTTTTTTATTGACTAGGCTCAAGAAACTATGTTTTCTCTTGGTAGCGATCTTGGATGGAGTTATAGTACTGAAAAACATTATGTTCTATTCTTGGCATGCTTTGTCTAAGTTTTTCAATGCATATGGCTCTTCCAAATTTGTAGGTAGTATGGATGTCAATTTCTCATAAGTTGATGACTTAAAACATTTCATCTCATCATCTTTAGAGAATGCACTATCTATTCGTACATTGGTTGATTCAACATTATATGAGAAATTCTCTAAATCATGAATACTTGTTTCATTATGATAATTTAGATTGGGAGGAGAATCAAAGCATGGTGCAAGCTCTATTTGTATTTTTGGGCCTAATATATGTGTTTCATTCAAATCAAATCAAATTTTAGGCATTTCTATAATAATATTAGTGACATTAGGTAGCACATTTTCACCCAAAATAATGTTACTCACCGACAACTCAACTTTCAATACATGTTTACAGACATTTCCATTCAGGAACCAATTGTAATTCTAATCTACATGTTTATAATTTAAAATCGTAGTTTTATTAATATTTTTTTAAGATATTAATTTAATCATTTATTAAATTCTAATTTTAAATTAAATGGTGATGATTATTGATATTACAATAATAAAATTGAAACTTACACATATATTTAAAGATATATTTGAGATAAATTTAAAGTGTATATATATCTATACACACACACACACACACACACAAAGTAGATCTAATTATTATAACATATTTAATTCTTATAACATTTGTTTCTTTCGAGAGATTAAAGGTTTAACTTTAAAGTAGTTAGAGTATGTACATCTATGTATATTTTATTAGTCAAATCCCTTGTTCCACAAACAAGGGGATCTCAGACACCAATTTGACAATTTAAACAATTTAGTTGTTAAAGGAATTCACTAAATAATCATAAAGTTATTGGACATGGATAGGAATTTATAGATTCTTTATTATATTGAAACCTATTTGGGTTAAATCTAAAATACTTGATTTCACATGGGATTACCTTCTTTAGGATTTTGAGGAAAAAAAATGTTGCTAATTTCCTTACTCATTTCCATTGTGTGTCTAACTAGTAATTATGTGGAGGTTACATTGGAGAATAGTGGGCCATTGGTGTCCATATTATATGCCTTTAAATTGGAGAATAGTGGGCTATTGTTTGGTGTATTATATGTCTGGCAACTATAGAATTAATTGTGTAGGGAAAGATGTAGGAATTTACAGGGTAAGTTCCTCAGACAGAACACCAAAGGACACCGCTCACAAACAGATCACAGATCAATACACCAATATTTTTGACGTGGTTAAAACTCTCAAAGAGGGAAATAGTCCACAGCCTGAGCCAACGCGGCCACTTCAGGAAATTTATTAATAAAAGAATGAAAATTTACATAAGCTTCTCTCTTGAATAGTTAACCTACAAATGACCCTCCATGCTCTTTAAATAGAGATCATGGACCAATTGGGTGTTAAGCCACGGATCAAGTGTCGGTAATACCGACGAGAGAATGAACCGTCGGATCACTACATATCGTGACCGTTGGATTGTAAGTTACAAAATGTACAACGGTAAAGAAACACACTTTACCTAACTCTATACTAGACCAAGTTGAACTTAACTATTCTATGTGTCAGAATATCCTA